>JACJUY010000998.1:0-74078 GCA_014220935.1 Platorchestia sp. MABIK | reverse complement strand
GTGAGTGATACAGAGCCGTGGATGGTGTATCCGTTTTTCTTGCGTCGAGTTAAGCTTAAAACACGTGGCGCCACCTAGCGGCAGGTTTAGTTATTATAACCAACGGGGCTAACTCCCGAGAAACCCCAAAAAGTTCAACTGGTAATAAATAATAAATTTACACTAAATGCTTCAAATAATTTTTCAGCTGAAAATGTTTAAGTTTTATTTTTGTAGGCAAAAATACCAGCAAAAATCATTTGTAACTAAAAGGTTATAATATTTGTCACACATGCTAACATTTACTTTTCACTTTCATTACTTCAGGCACATAATTTATGAATCAGGAGGTATTGTTTTATCCTCTACCCTTTGAAAAGGCAAATTAAATTTAGATAGTCAAATATAAATCATAAATTGCTGCAGAATGAATCTGGTACTTCAACTATAAGCAAACTTTACTATTTCCATGCTATATTGTGAAAACAACCTGTTTCAATGAAGATTTCAAACCTTTCAGGAAATCATTTTTTTTCAGCAATAAATAAACATATTACCTTTTTAAATCAACAATGGAACAAACATGATTAAAAAAAGTTACCATCCAGTCAATGAGGCTTCCTAGATATAATTATCACGGTTACAATATTTGCCCGTGAGGTTTGAATGACTGATATACAGCGTTCGTCTAAGGGCAGGGTTAAAACTATTACATATATGCGAGTCTGACAGTAGAGGGGTTGCAAAATTTCTCAACTTGGCAGTAAAAAGTTTTAAACACTGACACCAAATAAAACTTCAGTAAATTTATTTTGAGAACGCATAGCTGTAAAAAACTTTGAGAAAACTTAACGTGAGCAAAAAAAAACCAAAACATTCAAAATGTAGATCGAGGCTTATCTCTAACTATCAAGTCGGACTGTAACGTGAGGCTTCCTAAAAGATGGAAAAATGATTACTCACCAAAATATGTAATAAAGGCCAATGCTCATTTTCTTTGTAATATAATAATTATGGTTAGTATTTAAGTATTTCATTCAACATCCTACAAAATTGGAAACCATACCTGAGGGGATGCTTCAAAA
This sequence comes from Platorchestia sp. MABIK, assembly GCA_014220935.1. NCBI lineage: Eukaryota > Metazoa > Arthropoda > Malacostraca > Amphipoda > Talitridae > Platorchestia > Platorchestia sp. MABIK. The sequence continues at coordinate 73,014 of JACJUY010000998.1, read as the reverse complement.
ATTATTATGAGAGTTTCTTATACCAAACTGTGTGCATAAGTCCTGTCACAAACATCTACGGACTTTTAACGCCATTTTCAGACATTTGACTTTGTTTTCAATTGTGTAGCAAGGCGGAAGACATGAAATTGAGAGGATAACTTGAATTTACAACTAAATTTTAAGAATGAATAAAAAACTGTGAAAATGACTGTACAAACGTTCATCTTCAACTGAGAGATAAAACATTTCTAATCCATGAGAGAACTGGATAAACTATCAGATAAACATTGAAGAACCAGTATTCCGACAACGAAGATTTGATAATGATCCAGTACATTAGTTTTATTATTTAGCCTATTTACCCTCATGTCTGCGTGGCAATATATGGCTTGTATTAGAGAAAATATAAACTTACGGTTCTTGAAAGTAACATAGCTTAGATGTTTTTTCACTGAACGTTAGCCCACTGTAGAGAAAACACTTTTACGCTTGTATCTGTGTACATGAAGTGCGGTGAACTCGCTGAGGAATACCCCCTTGGGTTACTCGCTTGATGTGGAAAAATGACCGCTACTCTCATTAAATTTACTTAATGCGCATTTTCCATTTAGTTGTGTATTAGCGACGTTTGAGGCTGGGCATCTTAACATGTTTGTTCTGGATAAAATTCTGTCGCTCAATTCAAGTAATTAATACACTGTGGTCATGTGGAAGAACTGACAAAATACATTTTCAAATTTATATTCTCTTTAATACGCCTTTACCTTTCTCATAATTACAAAACAGTTTTTACATAATTTAAAAATCGTAGAAAATGATTCCTACATTCAATCTCCTTGTTACTTGAATAATTAAACACGTTAAATACTTAAAAATTAACAAATAATCCATTCTTCAAAATCACGAACAGAATTTAGAGGTACTCTTTCCCCCTGTCCTCAATTTGAAAACAATATGCATCTATTCGTTACGACTGATACCGCTGTAATTTCCTTTATCCCCTTATTACATGTAGCATGAGGGCGTAATAATGATTGGTAGCATGTACAAAACTTGATGTATTGATTCAATGATGGATGAAATATAAGTACAAAACTCGAACCCTAAAATTGAATTTTATTTCTAGAGATGTTTTTCATTTTTTTGTGGTAAAAAGTTATTCTCAAGATTTTTAAGGTGACCAGTGCCGTTTGCTCATATCTTCTATAACCGTAGTTATTTATTTATTCTAGTTTTTTCTATTTTAACTTTTTACGGCGCTTTAAAAGTACATTTTACGAATCTTTGAGTAGTGCTTGCAATCGGTAACTTTTAAAACATCACAAAATAGTTTTTAAGAGACGGAACTAACGGGATTGTTTTTGTTATTTCCTTGAAGTTTTTCAAACAATCTTTCCTTAAACTCAAGTGCAATTCATTTCGTTTTTGATTGCAGAGAATGCGTTGTTCACAAAGTCCAGCCAAGAACCTCCACTCATTTCGAAAAACCTTCACAACTTTTTTAACCTGAAAACTTTTTAGAAAATCCAAGCAGGGGTTGATATTACCACCTTCATTCAAATGAAAAAATATTCTCAAAAACATAATAGAGATTAAAATAAATGCCCTTGTAGTATCATATTTTAAAAAAATAGTGGCTATGAATGTTCAGTGTTTTACTTGTTGAGACTTCTTAGAAATTTGGTCAAGAGAAGGACTTTATCTATGAAGAATCCATCAACACACGTAAAAGTGTTAGCAATATTTTTTTAAGAAAGTTGTCAGAGAAACATTAAACAATAGGAGAGAATGACAAAATACCCAATATATTCAACATAACAGAAGTACTCGGAAAATGTTATTTTCAAGCAAGAAAGGAAAAAACGAATAAAAAAGCTGTTAATTTCCAATGAGGATAAAGTTTCTAACAAGCCTCGTATCATACATTTTCATAATCTCTTAATACATTTCTCTCCCTCTTTTGAGCTTTCCCCCATCTGCATCCCAATAGGCAACCCTCGCACTCGTCCCTCGGAACTTCCCCTCTTCTGCGGAGTTATTCAGTGCTTCCCTTTATCCAAACTTTCTGGACCCAACGATGCGTCCTTCCGGAGTGTCAAAGTCCAGCCTTTATTTTTGTTTTCTTTGGAGTCGTTTTCTGTGTTGCCCTCGTTTGGGAGGGAGGCTCCTCCGACCTAACATTTCTTTCAACCTCATGAAAATTCACAGCTTAAATCGAAGAACCCATCTCTTGTGAGCTCGAATGCTCCAAAAGTAGTGTTGGGTTAGTGTTTGACAAAGTAGCAGAGTTTTCTTAGAGATAGATTGTGTTTCAAGTGTAAAGTATGGACCCTTTGTTAACTAAAGTCGGTTATGTGAGGCACATGAGGGAGTTAGCTGCAGGTCAGAGGACTCCAGCTGCAGATGTGCTGCAGCCGCGACAGGATGTTGTTGCGGATGTGTTGCTTCGGCGCCGCACTAACCTCTACTATAAAATCTCCAAGTTTCTCACCTACGTTATACTCCGAATAACTTTTCTGAACCGTTTTTGCTGACGTGTGTTTTTGCAGCGAGATCTTCGATGGGAGTTCGCTCTCCTCAATTGGCCGATTTTTTATCAAAGCTCACAGGTTTTATCCAACCTGAGACTTCTACTATTTTCCAATCGATATTTTACAGGCTATACGGCATATTTTTTTGCGCAAGGGGTGTTTGAGACGCGATTTTGGTAGCTGCGTCATTATTACAAATCCGTGACACTGAATGAGAAGGACGAGACAGTAAATGTTTTTCGTCAAAGAACTTGTTCATGATTTACTTTCCTATTTTAGAGAGCGAAAATAAGCTTATTCATTGAAAGCAGAGCCTAAGACAGGAGTACCATCTCACCTACCGACCATTTTAGGTCCCTGAATAGTGAATATTGTCTTTTAAAAATATCAGGTCTAACTTGTCCTACAAATTACTTTTAAATTTAAAAGCGTAAATTTTTTTATATTTTCTGAATATAATGAAATAAAATTTTAACGGATGAAAAGGAAGGCGATGCGGGAGTTGGGGATTGAGGCTTCCCTACCTACACATATACGTATTTCGAAAAACCATCATTTTTGTAAAGATGTCATTTCTTATCTATGATACATAGATAATATAAACTATTTCATCATATATCAAACATTAATAGCTCCCAGTCAAACGTCAAGTGCAAAAGATGAGAAATTATACTTGGTGAATCAGAAGTTTTTTAAGAATTTGGCTGCATTCTAATTGATTAGCAGAGCCTCACTTATTTCCCTGTCTTCATATTATATATTTTTTATAGTGGAGCACATACGGAATTTTTTACGTTTGCTATGCTCGCTTGAAGCAACCAAAAATAAATGACGCACTGAAGCCAAAGCTCCCCTCTGAAGCCAAAGCTCCCCTCTGAAGCCAAAGCTCCCCTCTGAAGCCAAAGCTCCCCTCTGAAGCCAAAGCTCCCTCTGAAGCCAAAGCTCCCCTCTGAAGCCAAAGCTCCCTCTGAAGCCAAAGCTCCCCTCTGAAGCCAAAGCGCCCGCTGGCGCGTTGTGTGAGGACGACCGCGGCCTAACTGCTGTCGTCACTTCAATCTCTGCCATCCTTATCGAGTTAGCGCGTCCTGAACGATCGTGTAATCTCATCACTGCAATGTGATGGCAAACTTATTAAATGTCTCCCCTCACCGAATTCGATTTGCACCTCCCAGCCAGAAAAAATTCAGTTACGCACATGACAGTACAGTCAGTCTGTGGCTCTTAGTTTTCGATGTTTTTTCTCCATAACGCTTTGCTCTATCGTAAAAAGAAAACTGTTAATAAATGATACAAAATTTACCAGCATTTTTATGAGTCATTCGAATTACGTTCTCAAGATTTAAAAGCCTCTAATGTAAATCACTACTTCTAATTATATATTTTTAATGCCAAACGGGTTCCGTACTCGTGCATCCGAAAACTCCTCTTGTCAACATTTATGGAAATTTCGCGCACATGTTAGTGACGAGGGAGTTTGCTACCCAACGACGTGCGTATTTAAGTCGAGACTTGAAATGAACAAATCTTGAAAGCCAACTGAACATATTGCAGGCGTGCGTGAACACGTCGACGTTACTAACATATTGATCTAAGTAACGTGTGAGTAACATAACCATTTCATAATACAATTTCTTAAAAAAAAGTTTCCTCTATGTGTAATACAACATCTGCTAGATTTCCGTTTAGATAAACTGAGTTTCGTGGTATGTTTTTTCGCTCAACTCGAACCAATGTCGAATAAGACCACTAGCTTCCGAGGTACAATTATTTAATGAAGAAATTTCCAGATTTAAGACATATTTAACCGTAAGCCCCGAAATATGAACATTAAGAAGGCAGTCATGTGTAAACAATACAGTCAATAGATACAGCAACAAACAAAATACAAAACAGTCAACGAATGAGCTTGTGTGAAAACTGACGTACAACTCGCCCCTCTGATACGGCATTTCATGTTCCAAATTTATTTCCAATTAAATTCGTGTACGTACTCTTCGAACTGCAGATTACTATTTCTTTGGTTCGGGGATAGAACGCGGCGCGTGCATTTATATTTAATCAGCGCTTTATGGTATTCTCACTTCCAAACAGCAGCCAGCTTCGGTTCCCCACACAGCATTCAGAGACGCTTTATCGTGCAGGTGTTAAGTCAGAGCTGCCGAACTGCCGAACTGCATCAGTTTGTACAAGCATGCAATACGAAAATTACTTGCGCACCATTTGTTCAGCGTAAGACAATGTTTTTTAACTTTTTTAAAGACTACATAACTGTATATTAATTCTGTTAGTTTAATTTTCTCCATTTTAGTACTTTTCCCCTTCTTACTCGTTACTGTAAAAGCCTAGCGTGGGTCTTCTCTCTTGAAACTAAATTTTTCAGTTCCGTCTTTTATTCCCTTTTTTATTAATATGGGAACTTAAAGGAGCAAAATAGCTGAATTTGTAGAGGTTCATTTATTCATAATTTTAATTGAGGCCCGGCAGTGTGTTGTGAGAAAAGTCACCAACATATAAGGCCTCAAAACAGGCAAGCAAAACCGATAAAATCGCTTCGTGTAATGACGAAAACGAAAGAAGGCTGTGGCTGCAAACTCTCTCATGTTCACATTGTTGATATGATTTTTTTTCACTTGAGTCAAATACATATATATACTTTGCCGTCCACAGTATTAACAGCAGCCCGCAGTATATTTACTGAGTGACAAAAGTTCACAACTCATTTGTGAAGCACGTTGGCAATGCGATTACGATGCTTGTCAACGTACCGTTCACTTTGCATAACAACAGCATATTTGACACTCCTGTCAACAGCACATTCGACACACCTGTCAACAGCACATTTGTCACACCTGTCTACAGCACATTTGCCACTCCTGTCAACAGCACATTTGTCACACCTGTCAACAGCACATGACCACTTTTGGCTTACCAGTTAACAGCACATTTACTTACTCGGATTGATCACAGCTCTGCCAATTCCGCTCTTTTTTCAGATGACGCTATTTAAAAATATATGATTTTTTATTTTTCTTGAGTTGGTTATTTCCATCTACATTTTAACGAGCATTGGTAGCTTCACATATTTATTTTACCAAACTTTTCTGGAAAACGCATAGGTATGTGACAATGCGATATCAAAACAATGTAATACTCTACATTATAATGCAGGGAGAAAATTTTGAATTATTTTAAATAGATCTATTTTTCTGAAAAGTACAAACTTTCACACGAAGAGTCATCCCAGACAAAGTACATAGGACGCTATGAGCAAGTGAGAGCAGGCCTCCATATCATCTCCTTGTCGTTGTCTGCGTCACAATTTGAGACAGAATTCAGCGCACAGATTCGCGTTTCTACGTACTGGTAACTTGTTTATAGAAAGGGAAGAACTGAGAATTTTCTCTTCCTGCAATGTTCCATTCTTACAAAGGTAACTCTTCTTGTGAATATAAAGATGAAATCTTATAAATATCCCTTAATATAAGACGTCTGTGTTTCAGATGCGTATAGATTGACTGATATTCGGTCAAATTAATTTCATTGTTGAATCAAAACGTTTTTTCTGCGATATATCTGCGTTACGTGCTGAGACTGAACGATAGTATAGACGCTGAACGACTATTGTGAGAGTGAAAACTCTAGTTGACCAGAACGTGACTTGACACTCGGAGAACGGTGGGGAGGTGAGAGACGGCGATGAGAAACATCACTCTTGCAACAACGAAAACATTAGCCCACTGCAAGTTCTTGAGCAAATTTTGGTAAAAATTGAAATTGGTAATAATGTTTCTATGTAAATTAGTTTTACGCTTGCCTTCCTCGTGACTTACAGTACCTTACATTCAATCTTAGTCTCAAGCCTAAGTTTCAACATTTAACGCAAATCCAGACCATCACCTGATCTTACTCCAAAATTTAACCTGTATTAGAACATGATTGCCAGCTCATTAATTATCCGCTCTCTACGCACTCACTCCAACGTGGCACAATGTAATATTCAAAAGCGAATAATTAATTGAAATAGATAACACGCCAGCATCCCAGACATACTGCCAGGTGTCACTTTTGACCAAACATTCAAGACGTTCGTCAGCGGCAAATGTGGACACACAAAAACACAACTCATTTGTGCTCCCACCGACTGATGCTTGGTACTGCGAATGGAAAAAAGAAAACTAAAATAAAGTCAGTAGTTCACTGCCACCATGGGAGGCTTGGTATACCGAGAATAGAAAAAAAGGAAAACGATAATAATTAAAATTCAGTAGTTCATGAGTGGGTGTTTATTTGTAGCCCCTTCCGGTGATTGAAATCAGTTGAGCAAAACTTCAAAGTGGAATAAACCATAAAAATTCATGATGAAATATCCATAAATGGAATTCGATTCTTAAAAATTAATCATTTTAAGGGCTTTTTTTTGCGTCCCGTAGGAGGTGAAATTAATATTTATTAGTCATTGATGGTAAAGCTGCTCTAGTTCAGCACTAGCGCGTGTCTAACAACATCCGGAGGCGCTTTAACATTCATACTCGAATCATCTAGCCCGCAAAGATTTTGCAACACAAGACACTCATAAATACATGGATCTAACTTTTTTAGATATCCTGCTTCAACTCCGGCAACATTGGTCTTGCCAGCTAGAAGATGTCTCAAACCACATCCGGAAGCCCAATGAACATCCACACTCGTACCGTTTAGCTCGTAAAGCTTTCGTGAATGCACAAGATACTCGTGCATTCACGGATCTTCCCGAACAAACATTTTTAGACATCCTGCTTCAACTCCGGCAACATTGGTCTCGCCAGCGGGACGTTGATGGAGAAAAGAACGAAACTGACGAAAGACGGCGGAAGGAAAGTCTTTTGGAAGCTACGTCAGATGAAAGATGTCGAGCGAAAGATGAAAGAACGTCAGACGAAAGACGGAGAAATGAACGTCATTTGGAAGCTACGTCAAACGAATGATGTCGAACGAAAGACGAAAGAACGTCATACAAAAGATGTCGAAAGGAACATCAGTTGGACGCTACGGTTGACGGCGTCTCAGAACCTCTGTTCCCTTACGTGCCCTGGCGACGAGCAAAAAAATTCTCACGGCTCCGCCATTGCTGATGTCAGGGGACGATGGGGGTGTCTTTCCCCCTTCTGGTACCCCCCCTGGTCCCCTCCCATATTACCCCCTCCCCAACCCTGTCAATCTTTCCCCACGCCCCTCTCCCCCCCTCTGGAGTGTGCCAATAAATCTCAGGAGTCTCCGGAAGAGCAGTGATCACGCTGCCTCTCCTCTGCAGCTTCTCTTTAATTTTTCATTTTTCTTCATTGACACCGACAGCCTTCTCGCATTAATGGGACTACGTATCGATGTTCAGAAACGACAAATTTGCCGCTGGAAATTCAGGTTATTTACTTGGCTTACAAACTGCTGCAATGTTTCCTAATTTGAGGTTTGGAGTTCGTTTCATAATTGCTTTCAGCTTTAAGATTCGTTCCAAAATTCAGGTACGAAATGGCAGATAAATGACGCTGCATCCAGCCCTCAGCAAGTTAAAAAAAATGCTTGAATCATTCGTGGTTGACGGAAAGCCAATAAACTGAGACCCTGTAAAAGAAAATTTTTCAAATGTACGACAGTATATCTAATTTACCATTTGAAGTAACCGATTATCAATACAATTTTCATAACACTTGGTAAAGAGACCAGAGAAAGATAACACTGTTCACTTTACCAAGTTTTACTGAGCTTTTACTGATGATGAACCGTTGACTTCGAAACGTTCAATTTTACTCCTATAGACTTTGTTAATTTTATTAATATTTATATATGATCACCTGATAATTTAAAACTTAGTTCACACTTATACGAATTATTGTACAACGAGTCTTTCAATCAAATTCGTTATCTCCTATGAACAAACTTTCTCTGGATTTTCAACTTGTCTCGATGCTTAAATTTTGTGAGCTTTCTCGTAGAGTTGCATATTCAAGAGCTCACTGAGTTTTCCTATTCTAGTTGTCCTTACCTTCTAAGATGAAATATTTCTGAATCAAACATCTTGTAGAAGTTGAGTGTATTTCATTTTGTTACGTTCGCATGCTAACATCTGCTCAATAGCAGAAAAATCCTGAGAAACATCGCAGACTCAGCATCTTCAAGAAAACATTTGTAGCAGCAGCGGTTCTCGAAATCGCTGGAAAACTACATTTCTACTAAAGAAATAATTTCAATAGCAATTCATTCCGCAGGCTTTAAAAATCAAAATTATATATCGTTCATCCGTTGCATATTTTGGTTTCTTCGAAAGAAATTTCAACAACAATTCATTCTGAGCGCCATCAATATTAATATCGCAGTTTGACCATTTTTTGCATTTTTGGTTCTACGTACGTAGAATTCGGCGATCAGCAAGCAACGCAAGGGATTTTCGTAGGAATTTTGCCGTGGCGAGCAGCGGGAGAGGACGGGAGCGCCGTGCGCCACGTGCGCGGTCCGGCGTCCGGAAGCAGCTGAAGCGCGGAGCTGTGCGGACGGAAGCGAGGCGCAGGACGGGCTCGTCCAATAGAAACTAGGGTGAAGTCAATGTTCAGTACAAACGCAGAATCACGACGATGCGAAGATCAACATCGGTTTATTTTTTTAGAATGAATGATCGAGATTACAACAGATGTTTCATTGGAACAAATCTTGGTACTTTGTGATGCAGTGGCTCACGAAAAGTTGGTTGGGAAGATCAACATGATTTTATTTTTTAGTGAATGATCGAGATTACAACAGATGCTTCGTTAGAAAAAATCTTTGTTCCTAATGATGGCGGACTAAAAGTTGGTTAAATAATATTTGTCACTGAAGACTTATAAAATCTGAAGTGAGTGAGAAGAGAAGTAAAATTTTGGCTGAATAAATACTTGTTCTAGTTTTAATACCATAAGTTCCAGCTCCATCTCTGTATACAAATATATTATTACCCGTCAACACCACGTAATAATAGGCGCTGCATTTTAATTTTTATGCTAGTATGTTTATAACTACCGTACTAGGCTTTGGGCTGTACATGGAGGGAAATGATGAGACAATTTTAGCATCGAATCTATCGACAGCATCACAAAAAAAGTATTTGTTGAGAGTATCTGTAGTACAGGCTTCATCACCTCCCAGGTATAATAAGGATAATTACATTTCTTTAGCATCTCATTCTAAGGATTATTACCGCGAAAATTCGGGAAGGTAGAGAACAGCGTTTGTGCAATGACCAACTTAATGAGATGACTCAGCACTTCTTCGAACTTTAACGAACGCCATCATTTTGAAAGGCCGTATTTCCTAATATATGACTTTATTTATATAGTTTTCATTCAAAGCTATAAAGAAAAGAAAAAACAAATATACTAAATTAAATAAGTGCATTTCTAATTTCGCGTTTTAACTATTAAATTTTCTTATACATTGATAGTGCACATGAATGACTACTCATGATATTTATACGTGAGCAACAAATAAGTAAGTTTAAATCTCAAATATATAATGAAAATAACTGGAATCTCGAAATTAAAAACTTAGTTGATCAACTGGTTATAAAATGTACTTTTATTTTTTAAGATGTCTTGATGTTCAGGGCACATTTACTGTCAATTCGTTTATAACTCATCAGTACTTCGAAATTTTTACTGCACATTTTCAGAAGCTGTAAATTCTCATTCTTTCTGAGGAGGAAGGCTTCACTGACGAGATAATTTCTGAAATATCGTGTCAACTACATAGATGAATTTTACAAAATTATTCATTTCCTCATGAGTTGAACTAAATTCTGATGCTCTTCAAACATTTTTAATCTTCGGTGACGGAATGATATATTAGAGGTTTTTGCCAATCTAAAGTTTTATAGAACTAACATAATTTGTGAGGAATAATTAAAAAAAAACGTATATTCAAATTTGATACATGAGATCCATATTTCGTGTGTGGACGCAATTAAAGGGTGCTCGCTTAGACGCTCGGTATTCAAAAAGCACAAATTTTCTACAATTCGGTTCACAAAAAGGAAGCAATTAGCTGTTTAGAGTACGCTCTGTGGTTTAATCACTCGAAAAACTAAATTAATCCAAAATGATATGAATAGCCTTGCTTATCGATGATAAATAATTTTTACATTGTCGCCATCGTTGACCAATTCAGTTAATCGTGAATAAATAAGCTCACTGATAACTTTATAAAAACACAAGTACGGTACACTTTACAGGAAAGTAACCGATTTGGTATCAAAATCATCAACGCATTCAATTGGAAATTAATTTCTAACGACCCATAAAGAACATCAATTCCACAAATTCTCAAGTTTTATGAGATCCAACCATTCTAGTGTAGTGTATTGAAGAGATAAAGTTTTACAGCTTTAAGAAGATGCTGACAAGGACTTGAATATAACGTATATTACGTAAAGTAATGCCTACGTATAACGTCCACCTTTTATACCGACCCATGAATAATTGGAACTATATTTTATGACTAGCTATTTTACAATTGTAACTCAGGAAGGAAATAAAACTCACAAGCGTTAATTGAAGCACAAGTTAATTTTTGAAACAAATTGAAAAATCATGACTTCGTTCTACAGTGCTATTGAAGTAGCAGTTCTTGTGTAATCAAAGTTATTAAAAGTTTTTGACTAATGAGAGTTTCCCTGTCATTGCTACATAAGACCTGAAATCAAACACACGAACATCTATGTGTATTTTAAATGGAGGAACATTTACTTGAGCCCGTGTATTCCTTAACAGTTTTGCAGAACATCTTTGTATCATTTATCAAGACAATAAAATTATACACGAGGTGTAATAAATTTCGGGCGGCATGACTAATATGCGGATAAGATCTAGAGCGGAGACAGATTTCGTTTCGAGGAGACGAATGAACGTCCGCTCGCGGACAAATGGACTCATTTTTCGGTGGTCCGCAGACAAGCTCTTCCGCAACGTAGGCCACTCCAGCCAACCCTGGGCTGAACGGCGAGTCAAAATTCCCGCCGTGTTCCTTTATTTGAGAAAATAGTTTGTACTTCACGCAACAAAGTGTCGCAGATACATGACTTGAGTATAGGGTTCTCTGTTATTTTAGTACTAGTGTATACGGCCCGTCACAAATTACGGGATTTGATATTTTCCTTAAATACATCTTCCAGATGTGGATGACAAACAAATATATCCATCCTAATAGCACCCGTGAATAAAATATTCTAATCCTTGTGCACTGGTGTAACTCTTACCACAGGTACGGTCATTAAGCATCCTTAAGAGCGTTACAGAGAGATGGACCAACAAACTAATCGAGCAAGTAATTATTGTGTATTTATATATAGAGTAGGAGAATGTTTCATTTGATATCGTTCAGTCAAACATTGAATTTCTGACGAGAAGTCACTTATTCGAGCGTTCATATTTTCTTTCGCGAAATGTTAAAAATATTTTTATTCCCAGTTGTATTGAGGTCTCGCTAGGAAGACCCACTTGGAAATTCTGCGTATTGTTTGTCGAATGGAATCCCGCAGAATGACTTTTCCTGCGTGAGAATTCATGTCGCTTTGCGTCTCACGCATGCGAAAAGGAGACAAATTTCAATGCCTCTAATTTGCATCGATCGTGAGGTGGTCGCGTTTGATTCATCAGCTCCGCAATTCAGAGCCGAGATGTGGGGCAAATAAGCCGCCTAACTTCAACCAGAGGCCGCAGTCACATTTTCCGGCCTAGAATGCGACAAAAACATTAAAGAAGCAGAAATTTACTGACAGATTAAATCATAACTACAGTATAATATAAATTTAAAAGCGAAGAAAATGCTAATAAAACTAGTCATATTTACTCAAATTGAGAAAAAACAAAATCGAAAACGTTTCGGAGTCCAGCTCCATCTTCATCAGGTCCAAATTTTCCAAATTTTATTTTCGAACAAATAGAGGGAATCGCAATGGGTAACGCATTAGGACCAACTTTTGCGAATGTGTTTTTGTGTTTCCACGAGAAAAAATGGTTGGCTGATTGTCCTGCAGTTTTCAAGCCTGTTTTTTATGGCCGGTATGTCGATGATACATTTTTACTTTTTAAGAGCTCTTCACATGCCGAATCTTTCCTGAATTATCTGAATGGGAAACACCCATCCATTAAATTTACAATGGAAATGGAAATCTGTAACAAATTATAGTTTCTTGATTGTCTGATCTCAAAGAATGGTGCAAGTTTAGTAACATCTGTTTATCGTAAGCCAACATTTACTGGTTTGGGGACTAGTTTTTTTAGTTTCTGTCATAAAATTTTCAAGGTAAACGGAATAAAGACTTTGTTAAATAGGGCTTTTAATATACGTTCGTCGTTCAATGATATACATGAAGAATTTGATTTTTTACGAGATTTCTTCTATAATAATGGTTTTCCTACAGGAATCGTAAACTCCCAAATTAAACAATTTTTATCTGGAAAATATTCTGAGTCGAACACTGATGTCAGATCCGATAGTTTCCATTACTGCACTCTACCCTATTTTGGTTCCCCATCGGAAAAACTGGCCCGTGAATTAAAGTCTCTTTTTGATAGGTATTTTCCTACCATCAACCTGCGTGAAATTTTGATTATTAAGGCAAAAATAGGTTCTTTTTTTCGGCACAAGGAATCCATCCCTGGTCTAATGCGTTCTTGTGTCATTCACAAATATAGTTGTGTGCAGTGCACATCGGCGTACGTCGGGATGACGTCACGCAATATTTACACACGAATAGCAGAACACCGCGGTAGGAGTCACCGTACCGGGAACTTACTTGCACTTACAGTGCAATATAGTAGTTAGTGAGGAAGATTTTAAAGTCATTGATAGCGCTCCCAATGAGTTTGACCTACGAATTTTTGTATCCCTTCAGATTTTTAAAGGAAAACCATCCCCTACTAATATGCTTAGTTCCTACCCCCTTCAAGTAGTAAATTCTTAGTGTGGATTTTTTCGTTTTTTCGTTACTTTCTTGCTAGTCTTTAGACATAGTGTGACATTTATTTATCTTTTTGTTGAAACAATTATGTTAGTTTTACTTTTTTGTATTGCTTGTTTTCTTCGTAATGTTTGTACTTTTTGCACTTTTTTGAATTCATTGTATTTTACAGAACTGAAGATGGAGCTGGACTCCGAAACGTTTTCGATTTTGTTTTTTCTCAATTTGAGTAAATATGACTAGCTTTATTAGCATTTTATTCGCTTTTAAATTTCTATTAGCATTGCAATTCAAGCAAAGTGATAAATTTTCTAACTACAGTATTATTTATTCCAAAGTATAGTTCTCAGTGAGTGATAACAATATTTTATTTGGCTATTTGGCAGTAATAAATTCAAATAAAAACCAAACCATCATTGGTGAACTATTCCAGAAAAGCAAAATTTATACTTCAAATGTCTCACACTACCAATCCCGAACTCATTCTATTTTACGCTGAGCTCAACACAGCATAACCGGAACTCATGGCGAGCAAATGCATACGTTAGTGTGGACCAAGGTTTGGTTTCTGATTTGAGTATTGCTGAAGTGTTGGGATATCGTACATCATTAAAAGAGCAAACGAAAATTTAGTTCTTTGCGCTCGGTAAATGAAGTTCTTTGATGGCAAATAATCTTAAGTAAATATTTTGGAAGTTAAAGCACTCTTAATGTCCAGTTTAATTCCAAAAGGCCAAGCTTTCCAATATCAATGCCGAAATGAAAAAAACAGGTTTCATGAAATAACTGTTTTAAAGTTTTAATTTATTCATGGCAGACCAATAATTTCAGGAATCATACCCATTTAACACAATTTTGGCTGAAATCTGACAAAAGGTCGCTAATTACATTGGAATTTAATTTTTTCTCAAATGTAAGAAGCTCCTCGATCCTGTCTAAATGACAGCGTATTTGTTGTCAAGAAATGCTCAATGCTTTTGCAAATATTTGTGATCTATTACTCATGCACTTCTTTTAAGAAATACATTTATAAAATGGCACAAAGTAAAGTTTTTAGTGTCAATATGCCTACCTGCACACCAAGCGCTTTAATTGCATAAATCCTCAAATTTTCCGACAATGTTGATTTCAAATTCTTAATCCATGTTCGCCGTCCTTTGTAGCGTGCACTATGAGGAATGCAACTTTTTCCAAAATACTGGAGCTCTCCCAACCCGTCCTCCAAGGAAGAGAAAATGAAGTATTCAAGCGCCGTAGAATTAAGGTTCATTGAAGATTGTGAGCCAGCCGGCCGCAGGGGAGAGCTTTCTCGTCATGTGTGTCGCTGAAATGAGAGGGGGAGTCGAGGTATAGCTCTCACTCACGCTGAGTGACTTATATCAATGACACATCACTAAATTGCTCTGGTGATTCAGGGGTAGATTACTAAGTGCGCTCAAGGGGAACGTATCTACCACACTGTTTGTCTTGTTCGTACCTCGACTTAGGAGGGTCGAACCATGGGTCGACCGATGAAGAAGAAAAAGATTTTGCTCCCAGATTTGTTTTTCGACAAATCAGAGGTCGACTGAGAAAGAATAAGAAGATTTAACTCCTCATCTTTGTTTTTATTTTACTTCAGTCGAACCAGAGGTCACCAGAAGAGGAAGAAAACCAAATCTCAGGAGTAAAATCCGTGGAGTAAATATACCTGCTTCATGATGGTGTTATTCATTGACATTGAAATTAAGAATATATAAATAGCATATCACGTGTGCTCATCCTACTGTTGGATAGATGCTCGATAGAGCTGTGAACTTGCGTTCCAAGGAACGCGTAACAGTAATCAGCGTTAAAAATGATGGTTTATTGAGCTTTATTGAAAAATAATATCGAAGTAATAAATTATTTTCAAGTACCAACGCTTGCCATACCCACATGAAAAACAAGGCGTTAAACCAGTTTATTTACAATATTAGAGTGAGAATAACTAATGCTGAAAAACACCCTTCTTTTTAATGGCAATTAGGAGTGACGTATTTTCAACGTCAATAGTTAAGCTGTGAGCATTCCATCCATTTCTGCACAAAAATTTTAAACGTCGAAAATCTGTAGTTTTAAGCGCTGAAATTTAGTCCGAAGTTTAGTTCTCAGTGAAAAAAAAACAGTATTTTAATTGGCTACTCGGCAGTCCATTCAAATAAAAGCCAAACCCTCACTGGCGAACCATAACACAAAAGCAGAATTTATCCTTCGAACATCTCACGCTACAAATACCGAACTCATTCAAATTTACGCTGAGCTCAACACAACACAAACGGCACTCAGGGCGAGCAAATGCATACATTTACGATAACCGCTGCCTGAGTCCGATCTAATATCTGCATTCGAGCTCCAGGGTCCCAAGTCCCTCATGTCCAACATGCATGTTCTTATCATAAGCGCTGAGTCATCAGGACTGCATGCCTCGTTCCCGGTGGGGATGACCAATTGTTGATCGTATCGCGTCCATAAAAGTTATTGCTTGTCCCTGCCTCGACACGCACGCGCATTACAGACACACATGAACTTCGACTTATGATAATGTGCGCCATGGCAGGTCCGCTCGTCCACTTTGTCTCGGTGTTCGGATTTCCCGCTTCATCTGATTTTATCTGTCGTGGTTCGGTATTATGTCATAACATTGATGAGTGGTAGAGAAAAACTGTTCAAGAGAACCCGTGCCAAGAGTAAATCGTTCACATACGGTTTCTGAATTTTCATCTTTCGATTGCCACTAATCTAAAAATCAAGATATTCGAAAATTAAATACGCAGTATGATAGTTGTGTTTTTTTTTGTAGAATTCACCTTATATCCTGTTTATACATAACTTTGCATGTTAAATCAAATGTATACAGTGGAGAAACATTTCTTGTCTCCAATACGCAACGTCAAAGCAAATAATCAAAGAAATGCTGAAAATGACAAAAAATAGTACAAACTAATCGGAAACTGTGTTTTTCATTTACTCAATTAGAAACATTTATATGACCCCTCATTTCGCCACTGTTCCTCCGATGTCCAATCTTAAGCAACACGAGCCATTCATTTAGAGCCCTTTAGAGATACCTAACCGTCTATCTCATAACAAAAGCACGACAAACATCTGTGAGTGGCATGTTTGCGCTATTCAAGGTGACATAGCCAACAGCATCTCATAACATAAGCACAACTTATAACATCTGTGAGTGGCATGTTAGCGCAATTAATTTAGATACAGACTGCAAACTATCGATTTATCGAGAAGTCAAGCATGGCAAGTCAGCATTAGTAAAAATATTTACACAATTATTCTAATTTTGGTCGAATAAGTAACGAATTTACTACCGGAGTGTCTTCCAAAATCCACGTACAAACATAAACACATTAATGCAAGCACCGAATTCTCGCATGTCCTTTTTTGGGGGCAATACGGATACATACTCGTATAAATATACATCGTCTGTGTGCCTGCGCGCACGGCATACAAATGGCTCGCGTATTTCACCATGGCCTGGCCATTACATCATGTTCGCGGCCCTCCATATCTCAGAGCGAGCAACTTCCCTCGTAGAGCCATATCCCAGCTCGGCATCTCCCCCCAGCGAGGGTCAGAACAAAGGCCCAATAGATGCTAAAGTGCACAAACTTCCTTCCACTTCCTTCTTACCAAATTGGTATCGATTTTAAGTCGAGCGCGCCTTCCTTCCTCCATGATGGATGAGTGTCGTCACAAAGTCGGCCCTGACGTGACTATCTACCGCCACATTAGTTCTTATCGAGCAAGTTCAATGTCGTGCAGAGAATCGATACTCGGAGTGTTTTGCGAGAGGGTTCTGATCTGCCTTCAAGAGCTGCACGTGCGTAGTACTTCTAATTGAATCTCGTATGGAGAATTGAATGCTGATGTGGTCTGATGCACCTCCTTCTGATGTGGTTTGGTGTTTAGTTGGGTGACGTTGAGTGCCTAATGTCGGGTCAGTTCACTCTCATTACTCAGGAATATGTAAATGAGAATTCGTTGAATACGTGTTGTGAATTTAAAGTGTTTTCAAAATGTATCACATTAGAGAAGGCTGTCGGAAGTTCGTTCAATGAAGTTTTCAAAGCTGAAAAATGAATGCTTTTTTATTTTATCACGAATGGGTCTATGATACTTCTGAGGTTTAAAACTCATATATAAAATTTGAAAATCTCCGAGGTTCACTTTGAAATCAAAGGAAATGCCGCTAATACGTTGATAACAGAAAATTAAACACATTAATTTTGCTGTTCAGTGCACTTGAGACAATTGAAGTTACTCATGGAAATGAAACCATACTTGTCATCTATCACGTGTTTTGAAGAAATTCATCTAAAAAATTTCATGACTTTTCAGTGTTTTAAATGATCAAGTTTTAATGGAACTGTGCATTTTCTGTTTTCTGCGAAGTAATTCGAAATGCGATGAGATATCGCCTGCGAAACATCCAGGCTAAATGCAAAATTTTGCTTTTCACACCGCGTTCAATACGGCTTCTAAATTTTAAGAAGCCCATTTTCTCAAATTTAAATTCATTTTAAAGCTTACATATTCATTACATTTCCATGCGATGGGTCAAAGGTTTTTAATTGATAATTATACATAATTGTTGATTGTGCGTTAAGTCCTCAATTCCGATGTAACGATGAAGCAAGAGAACGGATTCGCATTTCAGTAATGCTAAAAAGTCCACGCAAATCACGCTCCGGTCGTAGTGAATCCTTTTCTGTTCAGTTATAAAATCCTTTCTGCGGAGTTTTAAAGTCGGCGTCTGGCAGAATTTGTTAGACCCCTCTCTTCAAAGGGTTGGATTTCCAAGCAAATCCCATTTCAGATGGCGTCGTAAGTTCTTCAAATTCACTATACAAAGTTATTGTATAGTGATTTTACAGTTAACTTATATAGTTAACTTTAGTGAATTATGGTTAGCAAAGTTATATCGGAGTATAGTGAGTTATTCATAGTGGCAGCCGCGCTACTGTGCTTGCTTTATTAAGTTTGCAGTTTTTCGAACATCGTAAGTTCTTCAGTCACCATAGCTGCACTACCTTGCGTGCTTTATTCAGTTTACGATTTTTAGAATAAAATTTTAGCTTGAAGCTCAAACTTGAAAAGGCACACATAGCAGCCAAGAGAACTTTCGAGCTGTATCGCACCAACGACCTAATTTGTTTGAAAATCCGACCCCAGCGCCGGAGACAAGGGAAGGACAGCACTGCGCAGTCATCGTCTGAGGCCTCCGCTTTATTGATGACGCTAATTCTTCACTACAAGGAGGTTATTAATCACGCGCGGATTATTGTTCCACTGATGGCCAAGAAATACGGAAATTTGTAGTCCATTAGAAGACGGCGACGTCGTTACAAAGCCCAACCTCTATAGTTCGTATCAAGAGAATCTGTCATGCTGATATTTGAAAATGTCATCTACAGTTTGTAAAATACGTGAAAATGGAAATTAGAATAAAATTGAAATTGCCATGGTATTGTAATATGAGAATTCACCATTGCAGGTAATGCTATTGTTATCTGTCACTTGTGCATTTCCCCGCAGCGGGAAATGTACGAATGAACTTGGGACCTACAGTTTTGTTCGCCATTGCATCGCTTTGAATATACTGAAAGATGGTCATACATCAGTTCTTGAGAGTTTACTTTTTGCCAGATGAAACATCCAAAATGAAATTCTAACTATTCAAGCTAATTTGAAGGGTAAAAATGACGAAATTTAAAAGTAAAGTAGACAAAATTAGGACGAAAAGAACTTAAGTGAAAAATGAGTTGCTTAAATCCAAATGCATTTGCGCGACCATTCAACATTGGGTTTATCGTTTCTTGGAAGATAATTCCACGCTTGCCCAAAAGGGACAGTTTACAGATCCATGGAGTTGGTGAGAGTATTTGACAAAAAATAAACATCGCAATTTCATTGAAATCAACACAAATAAAGCACAAAGCTATAAGACCCGAAATTCATTTCTGCACCAAGATAGTTTTAACTCCACTTCTTTCGTAAATTAAAAGCAAAATTTTTTTTATTCCTTGAAAATTATAAACATGTTTTCTCAACCTTTTAATATGTTATTTCTCATCTGAGAAAAAAGCATGACTGAAATTTCTCCTTTTATCTTTTATTTTCCTCTTTTTAAAGTTCAGGTGAAATCTTGCATAGAAATGCTAATATACTTTTCATCATAGCCTACGTAAATCTATATTTTACGTAGACGATCGAATTGTATGTTTCCAATAGGTCGATTCTTCAAGAATTTCAAGCATAAGATCAAAAGAAGAAACAATGTATAAATGAAATTTTTATAATTTTTCAATATTCCGAAACGCTTCCTTAAGAAATAATGAAAATGTTCATTTTTCCATTGGTTTTTATCCATATGGCAAAAACAATATAAAAATGAGCATTTTCATTAATTTTTACTATTCCAAAACGATTGCCTAAGAAATAATAAAAATTTCAATCTTTACATTGGTTTTTCTTTTTATCTAAAGAAGATCGCAACATAACGCACTTCGCAATACCCAGTTTTCCCATGGCCCCTCCGCAGCCAGCACAGAGCGGCACCGGTTGCCGACGCCGACCTCCGCCGTTAAGCATACCGGGCAGAGCTAGCGGTCAGAACATTCCTACACTCGATTTCTAAAATCGTTTTATGAACTTCATGGTGATATTTTAAAATAATTTACCATAATTCAGTAGTGGGAGATAATGTGAATTATTTCATAACTTCATAGCGATGTTTTAAAATGATTTACTTTTATTCAGTAGTGGGAGATAATGTGAATTATCTCATAACTTCATGGTGATGTTTTAAAATAATTTACCATAATTCAGTAGTGGGAGATAATGTAAATTATTTCAGAGCTTCATGGTGATGTTTTTAAATAATTTACTTCACCTACCACTACTGAGTTAAAATAGTTTGTACTAAGATACAGACGAAGCAACGTGCGATCAACTTTGCTCCTTTAGAATTGAGACTTCGGTGTTGGTTTCGAGAAGGTAGTGTGACACTGAGTTTGTTCCCTGGGGAACCAACAGTATTAATTTGAGGTAAGCTGCGCCTTTCACTGATGTCTTTTAAATTGCACTGCTTAGATTATGATGAAGAAGCTTCTAATTTTATCCTAATTCTAATTCTAAATCTGAATTCTTATTTTTAAGAATTTTTACACACAAATTGTTTGGAGTTCCTTTCATATAACACAAAGATCGATGAAAATTTACATTTTGACTCCAAACATCGTGGAATACTTCAACATAAGAGATTCAGCAATATTGTATTGTATTTGGATTGGTATGCACTCAATCAGGAATGAATTTCAAGGTGCCACAATTTGAAGGAGCTCATACATACATTTGAACTTTGGATGCTGAAAGATATTGAATAAAGTTGAGTGTTTCTCCATGTTTATCAGAGAAAATAATATTTCCAAAGTGTCTTCGTACGGAAATAAAAAGATCCTCATGTTTCTAGAACATGAAGATTCAACAGAAAAAAAAATGTAGTTGTTGCTCATGAGAGTAACAATGCCATAACTCCTTCGGAATTTACCAAAATTCTTGAACAAATAAAAATTTAAAGACTCCGCCTATCATTTCCTTGTGTACATTAAAGCCGCCACCAAGCAACGACGAAACTTTGGAAGCTGAAAGATATTGAATAAAGTTGAGTGTTTCTCCATGTTTATCAGCGAGAATGTTCTTAACAAGGACGTTAAAGAAAGTGACTTTGTAACATCAAATGCTGCTTTACAACATACAAGGTAGGATTTCATGAAAGATTTTATTGGTCTTGCTCATCACTTAACTTTGGGGTTATAATCAGTGACCTCTAACGTCATACTTTGACTTAAATGCATTGATCATAACAGGATTCCATCGCGGCCTTAATTACAAGACAACAGTGCAAGCAGCAAATCACTCTAATTTTTAAAGGTTTCAAAGCAAGGTTTAAAAAAAAAACTCAACAACTATTTGGAACGAACTCTGTGTCACTGAACGTCGTGTACTGGAAATTACACAAAAATGTGTATCAGGAATTACACATATACAGAAAATTTGAAGACATAAACGACACTGAATGAAACAGGTGCTGCTGAAATTGTTGGTTGCCATTGTACTATGAACGAAGAAATGCTAAAAGTAAAATGGCTTGATCTATTTTAACAAAGAACGGTGCAACATTATCTATTCAATAAAAACATCCATTACCACCGAGACTCAGTTCTTGCAACTCTCACGAGCTGCTGCTCTTCGGTGACTAATGATAAAGTTCATTTATTCACAAGTTAACGATAATTATTTCAAGGGGAGAAAACCAGCTGAAAATACGAAAATCACGGATTGTTTGTCCATTTGAAATATCTTTTGCCAATGTAACTTATTAAATAGAGGCCCCAGTCAACTGACTAGAAACAAATATCCAAGAAATTTACAGTCAAAGACTATTTTCAAATTTCTAATCGAAATAAGTCGATAGTCAATTCATAAAAACGAATTATAAAGGGTTTTGATAATATTTAGAAAGAGACTCGTGTGTTAAATTTATCAAATTATGTATCATAAAGTTGAGCTGTGATAACTTCATCAGTTTCTTCATAAATGAACGCTTTAAAGTTGGCGCTGAATTACGAAATGCAAGTTTTACTTGCGCTCTAATACTCCAAAATAAAATCTCATCGATAACTGGCATTGCCATTATAAAAGTTTCTCTTAATATCTTTAAAAATATTTACACGTATTCATCACTATAAAATGATTACTCTCAAAATTAATATATTTCTTCTAATATCCAGAAGGCCAATAGTTACGCATCCCCGCTCTCCAACGCAGCTGCAACAATGAGGCCCTTACAGCCAAATCTTGCCGAGGTTTTCACTACGATTCTCGAACACGAATCCCTACTTCGGTCCTCTATTCAAAGTTGAGATGCAAAGCTTCAGAACGGATTTTCCATCGTTTCAACTTTTGCTACCATTAAAATTCTGGGAATTTATTGCACAGGAAATTCGAATCTTGACCTTATGCAAACTTATCTGAGGAGCAGAGGCGTAAAGTCATGCCAGGGAATCGTAAAACTCTGCTGAGTAGAATCTTATGACTTAATTCTGCATGCGATCATGTAAATTTTGGCGGTGGCGACACCCGTCTCTCCGGCACCAGGCGAAGACGCAAAAAAGTCGTGCCCGCGTCGCCCGCCGGAGATGATCAATACTCAAAGCTCATTGGTGGACTCTCGAGCTTTCCCATTGGTCCAGCAGACCGGATGAAAATGGCGTCCATAGAAGCGTTGTGAATTACGATGCTAAACGAGCAATAGGCTTGTCCAGCCTTGAGAAGTAAAATAAGGCTTTACCTCAGTAGATGCGCTCGTTCCTCATGGCTGGCTTGAAAGCCGCTGTACACCCAAAAACACCGACCAAAAGCAGGCGTCTAGAGACTTTTCTTGCCAGCTTAATGGCAGGAACCTTCTTCCAGTACTTATTTTGCCGGTCAGTAATCCAAGGATTTCTTATTCAGGGGAATTTTCCTTCCGACGGATTTATTCTTTGTAAAATTTACTATAAATGTCATATGTGAGCAGCCGCGGTGTAACTTCGAGTAACTTGAATGTGTGTTGCGATTACCGTAGACTTTTATTAAAACTTTCGAATTGTGGAAGAGGAATTTGAAGTCAATGGTCTTACCTAATGATACCCTTGGTGTGTTTATTTATTTATATATTTGTCTGGTGTCTGCTTCTTCCGTCTCTCTGTCCCGATTTTAAGGATGCTAAATGACGTATATCTGTGACACGAGTATCACCAGTGCATATGCACAAGAATATTTTTATCGCGTATACTAATAGGATGGATATTTTCGTTTCTCAACTAAATCTGGGAAATTTATTCTAGGAAAACTTTGAATCCCACTTTTTTGGAAGGCCATGTGCACTAGTCTACTGTATAAATCATGCTTTCGGGTGCATTTTACCTCAATTTTTACGATTATTTTGCCCAGAATTAGAAATTCAGAAAAAATTATTCTAAATTTTTTTTGCACACACATTTGTGAAGCACAAGATACATGAACGACTTTGGACGTCATTTTGAACAAACAACATTGAATTAAAATTGATTTTTTTCCGTTGCGTTGATGTACACCCAATTGACCTGTGTAGTAAAAAATTAAATTTAACTGTAACTTCTTTCTGATCAACTAATTTATGTACATAGCTTTCGTGCAATAATCAATGCATCCCACTTATTTCATTTTTTTTCCACACTTCCATCTATGATGGCATCCGGTTTCTCAAGACATGTTTACTGAAGGACGGTTGCTACTTCTTTCAATAGGATGGACTTCACGTAACGTTTGCAATAACTTAGATCTATGGTATCCCTCTATACTTTTTTTTTCTCGATGTGAATTGACAAGAAAAAATTCTATTTCCATCGCCCAAATCCTCAATAATAAAAATAGAGGATATTGTAGCAGGTGAAGTTGGGTACTTATTCTATCGAAATTGGTTTATTTTCTGCTTACCAAAATTACTGTTCAACTTCTTGATATCGCAGCTTCCACACACTTAAGTTGAGCATGGCAGCAACTTCTGTTGTGCGTACGCTAGTTTGTGCAACTTTTGTCGCGCGTGAACATCCCCTTTCTAATGTCTGCATCAGAAAATATTCATCTCGTAGAACGCCTCGAGAGTCAGAATCTGTGCACATGGGGAAAAATTCTGACTCATCATGGGGAGTAAATGAATCACAAACTGGGAAATTATAATTAACTCACCCATCGGGCAAAGCCACTATATCTTTGATGTAAGAATATTTTTTTTTACAAAACACAACCTCTTCATTAAAACTGGGAAATTTTTCTCAATTTTTCAATCAGGCAAAGGCACAAGATGCATGTATATACATTTTTACGAAATGCAACCTTTTCATCAAAACACTTATAGCCTTAACAGCATAACGATATAATGGCGATCGAATGGGAAGAAGAGCAGCGTGACAGCAGAGTGTGCGATTGGTAGAGGCACAGATCAATGCACTAGCGAAGCTGAACTATTTAGTTGTACATTAATAATCAAACCACAGGACTGGGAAAACTGAGAAGTTACGCTTTTGACGACAGTTCAGCCTTAGAACGACTAACTCCCTTAACATGAGGAAAATGTGAGCATGTCCTTCAAACGTCCTGAATTCATAAATTGTTGATGGGGCATTCTGTCTACAATTAGCTTTTTGAAAGTTGTAGGTACTTTTTCGGGCATAAATTTCTTCCTTCGCGATAAAAATATTTAGCTTGTATTAACTAGACCATTTGCACTCCTGGACTGGAACAAACAAGGCACACACTAGCACACTCAACGCACACACAAAGTGGTACACAAAATACACACTTTAACACATGCCACACGCATAAAATTTAGAATGATATCGGTAGAAATTTAAATTTAAAATTTTTGAAATTCCCATCTGCTTTTCTCAAATTTTCCAGCCGTATTACAGAATCTTGGTTAATTTGGAATATCACAGCGTGTAGGTCGAGATCAACAGAGCTATATGTGAGCGCCATGTGACTAGCATGATGCACAGATCCGAAGAACAAAATATGACATCGAAGTGTAATTCTGAATAAAACTTAGAGACGGCTTTTTTATCGAAATCCATCACGAGACATAAGAAGTACATTTAAGCTCCCATCCGAAATTAGGAAATAAAAAATTCCCTCCTCATGTTGAGACGCAGAAGATCCTTAATTTCTACACATTACCATCACTTATCCTGAAATCGCGTCATTGCTTCGTTACCACCTCGTCATTACGCTCATGACGAGTCACGTCGTGCCCGTCACCACCACCATCACTCATCATCACCACCGGGGGCCAGAAAATGGCCCCCGAGACCGTGTATCGACCCCTGGCGACGTGCCAAGGGAGTGGGGGTCCTCTGGGGGAGGTGGGGGAGGGGGCCCCAAGTGTGAAGGCTCCTCATTCAGTAAAAATAAAATTGCCGGTCAGGATCACAATCTCGGATCTGATCAAATGAGCACTCAACCACTGCAAAGTGAAGCTACCCATGAATGCAAAGACAGTCGAGTGGCCAGCCGGCTCTCCATAAGGACATTTTACTCCAAAATTTGTTTTAACGATTGAGTTTTGCTGAGAAATCTAAAACTCGTCCAAAATTCTTGAGTGAAAATAGATCCCTGGAAATAATTCTGACATGAGATGATGACGAGAGACAGTGTTGATGGAATGATTTATTCCAATGTAAAGTTGTCTCCTGCCAGAAACAAAGCTGACTGGAATCATCGTCAGGATGTTCAGGGCAGTGCGGGGAGTGGCAGAAGCTGCAAGTGAGAGCGCATCTGCAGCAAGCTAGATTTTCAAACGATTTACAACGGTACAGCTGATAGCGTAAGTTCTTCTAAGTAGGCTCGGCTACTCCAACCGCTACAGGACGTAGCGTAACATCGTAGCAGCGGTACAGCTGGGAGCGTTAGTTTTAAGCAGACTCAGCTGCTTTAACCGCTACAGGACGTAGCGTAATCAAGTCTACTTCGAAGAACAGCGACTGCAACGCCACAACGACGTAAATTGTTTGGACATCTTACCTCAACACGAGCAGGTCTGTCAGAAGCGCCCGGCTCATATGTGGCGCGTATAGGATGATGGTGTGGTGACGAAGCGATCCTCAGGACAGAGCTGACTGCAAAGAAAAGATGATTGAAAATCCCTTTCTGGAAAGACTGAATAGTCTAGACCAGGGGTTGCCAACCTGGGGTGCTCGCACCCCCTGAGGGTGCGAGACGATATTCTAGGGGTGAGAGAAAAGTTCAAGTAAATAATAGGATATTGGCGATTTGCTGGCATTTTATTCCAGGAGGTGCTAGGTTCGAATGAGATTTCATTAGGGACGCTGGACGAAAAGAGATTGAGAACTCCTGGTCTAGACGCAGTGGCGGTAGTCACGGTATGTGATATTAAACTACCTTTAGACCGACTTTTCTGAATAAATACTTTTGGTCTGAATTCAAAATTCTTAGTCTTAAAAGTCTAACTATCTACTTAGTCTTGGTCTATCCTCTCGAATGGGAGCAATATATATCAAAATGGAAAGAATTAATACTTATTTTGTTAGTTTTATTTATGTGTACTATCATTAGAAACAATACCAAATCAATGATTATATTAGATATATATAAATGCATTCTCAAATTTTAGAATGCCCGGACGCCGAATATTGTAATAAATCCGCTAAGGTTTGTAAAAGTATTATCAGCGAAATAATTACTTTCTATAATTTCAAGTATTGATGTTTGACTCGTTGATAATTGTTTTGCTCGAAATGAATCTTGATTACTCGCAATAAATTGTCAAGTTTTTACCTGACTTAAACTACTGCTCTGAGTATTAGGCCTCATTTTAGTGGAGAGAGAATTTAGCGCTGTCCGTAATATAATCCGCTAATCATGCCAATGTTTCATCTCTATCTAAAGAAAAGAAGAATTAGGTAACTACGGATCACGAAAGGAATCCTAAAATGAAAGCATTTTTTATAAGAAATATGTATACGGACTATCATCACACACACACACACAGAGAGCACTAACCAAAATGTAACTCAGAGTAACTCACGGCAAACAACTGACGACCAAAAGGCAACTCACAAAATTCTGAAGTTAACAGTTAAACTCGAGAACAGACGAGCGAGTGAAACACATAACCAAAGAGAACCATCAATTGTTCTTCTGACCTGACGCTGCTTAATGTGCTGTATGAGAGATTAAATGAATAGCAGCTCCATATGATCGCATCACACGGGTGACTGCTTCCTCATAGGGCCTGCAATGTTGTGGACAACTGCAGTGATGTCGGTGTGGTGACAGGGCGTAATGGAGTGAGGTGGTGGTGATGGTGGTGGTGGTTGTGGGGGGGGGTGCTGGTGGTGGTAGTGGTGCTGGTGGTTGTAGTGGTGGTGGTTGGGGTTGGGGGGGGCTGTGGTGGTGGTGATTGTGGTGGTGGTGGTAGTGGTTCTGGTGGTTGTGGTGGTGATTGTGGTGGGGGTGATTGTGGTGGGGGTGATTGTGGTGGTGGTGGTTATGGTGCTGGTAGTGGTAGTGGTACTGGGGGTTGTGGTGGTGGTAGTGGTGGTTGGGGTTGGGGTGGCTGTGGTGGTGGTGGTTGTGGTGGTGGTAATTGTGGTGGGGGTGGTTGCGGTAGGGGTGGTTGTGGTGCTGGGGGTTGTGGTGGTGATGACGAGCTGGCACACAGTGTGGTGTTGTGTATGTTGCTCATCGTCCGGGAAGCGAATCTTCAAAAGTAGTTAAATCGAGGCGAAGATGCCTTATCTCCAGTATGGAAGGATTCATGGTAACGGTGGTCTCAGGGCTGAAAAAGTGGTGTCCTTGAAAATAATGGCTGGAGGAGAATGTAGTAAAAATCTCTTATTCAATTATTGTTGCATTGTACTTCATTTTAAACGTGACATTTCTGTTAATAGAAAATCTCTTCCAAAGCAGAACAAGAACGAAACACAACGTGGAGCAGATAAGCAAAGAAAAGTATATTGCGTAAAGTTCAATATTAGCTGAGTTGTTACTTTATGCTGATCGAAATTACGTTAACGAATCTCAGAGGGTAACAAGTTAACGGGTATAATTAACTCACAAAATATCACCAATGCATATCATGGCACAAGGTGTTTGGTAGAAGAACAATATGGAGATAGAAAAAAAAAGTTAAAGTAATTAACGATATATTTGCACTCGATTTAAAATAATAACTCCAACTTTAGCGTTCTGTACAATGCTTTTTGGTCATCGATATGTTATTACTAGTGTACACGGATCGTCAAAAATGACGGGATTCGATATTTTCCTTAAATCAAATTTTCAAATCTGAATGACAAACAAAAACATCCATTCTAATAGTACCCGCGATTAAAATATTCTTGTACTCATGCACTGGTGAAACTCGTATCACAGACACGGTCATTGAATATCCTTAAGATCATGACAGGGAGACGGACCAACCCATCAACCAAGCAACAACTGCGTATTGTTATACAGTATATCCCACAAAAACTACAACCGAGTATTTATTTTCCCGTATCAATAATACCATTATAATTAGCAACACCTTTTCTATAGGTTAATTTTGAAAGAAATTAAATGCTTATGGTATTCTTATAATGTTATTACTGATGCGGAAAAATAAATACTAAGTCTGGGTTTTTGTGGGACACACGGTATAGTGGATTCCACATTGATGTCAATGTGCTTTTGTTTGTAGGAATATAATTTGAGTAAATAATTCATTTTTTGACATTAAGCTCTAAATTCATATTTTCTGTCATGTTCAGTACTTGCTAAGAATGACAATTGCTATGACGACATTTTCGATGATAAGACCAGGTTATAAATATCGCTCAACTAAATTCACTGAAATCAAAATAACGAGCATGAGATTTTACTAAAATGAATGGTTGAATTTTTTTTAATTCATCATTTATCTCACATCAAAGAAATGGCCTAATTAACAGCTGTTTGTAACGTCCGTTAGTTTTACTCTTATGTTGTCAGAATTTTCATATTTTTACCTTTTAAAATTTGAAAATGAAATATTTATGAATCTCAAGCAGCCAGAATGTCAATTCATCTCTCGGATATATCTTAACGCTAGCTACGTCCATGTAACATGTGGAACACACACAGCACTGATGCTGCAACGGAGCCAACTGAGTAGGTCGTCGCAGAATGACTCATATTCGCATGCATCAAAGCGCACATCGTAAACGTCTTTTTGAGGGGGCGTCGAGGCTGTTATCACAGCTGCATCTCGACGATTTGATTTCTGTACGCATTGTTTTAGTCAAAACTTTTGGCTGCTGGGCTGTACTGATGGTAAATGAAATTTTAGATAGAAAAGCATCACGTTATTTTCGAGCTGATTGTGATAAAACTCGAAGCGATTGATGGTTGAACATCGAAATTTCGAAACCACGTTCTCGCTCTCTTTATCAACAAGCTCGGCTACTTCAATCCAGAAATGCAGACGGTATGGTGGGATTAGAAGCAAGGAAAGATTCAATTCACCAACACTCATGTCATCATTATTGTTTGAGGTTGCTTTTCCACCGGGGTCGCCAGCTAATAGCAAATGTGGACCCCTCCACTCCAAACGCTCATGGTCACCAAGACTACAGATACCAGCTTCGAGGCAGTTACCTATAGTTAATTACCGCAGTTACTATGGTTAATTACATTTTGTAGCTGATAATTTCCAACTACCCGTTATTGACAATAATAGAACTACCAAAAATCAGTTATGTGGGTGATTTGTAGTCGTAACGTTAGTCTCGTAAATTTCACGATCCTGTAACACAACGAAAGCCATTTCAGGACATCGAGAGGAACATCTTCATGGAAGTAACTGATTTTACTGCGGACATTTGACATCTGATGGAACTTGAAGTTTTTTACTGTTTCGATTTATTGCTGAACCTGATCAATGAGCTAGTTTGTTACAGACTCGTTTGATGATTTTTGCTTCGGATAAAACTGACGTATTCAAAAATATCAACAAAATATTCTACATTAGTCAGAAAAATTGGACATAGGTGTTGTTAAGGAGAACGTGTAGGTTTATCAAAATGGAAAATAATAATCAAGTTCACGGGTTATTAAACCCATCTTATGAGTTAATAATTCCACCTAAATCAAATTAGATTCGAATAATTAATGAAAATAAAGATGTGAAAACAAACCAAAGACATGGCGATCACTGCAAGCTCTAATTTCTTGGTTCGCATTGATCGTTAATTTCGATTTTACTTAAACAACGGGCGAAGTGGCATTAGAAGATATATTTTCTCTCCTTTTTGAACAGCAGCTCATTCAGGATTCTTGGTCGTAATTCAAACCCTTGTTTTAAGTTCAATCAGCCCATCTTCACTCAGCCTTATGACTCAGATAGAGAAGGACAAATAAGGACGGCTTCGATAACTTTCTGCCTGCCTCTCAATTTCTCTATGATATGGAGCGAGAAAATATGCTGACGTCACCATTATTGCTCTAATGATCGCTGAAAGAGATGCAGTATTTCCGAGGAACCGGAATACGATTTCTTTGAATACGCGCTGCAGCGAGATATGTTGCCTAGGCAACGCCGGTCGTGACGTCACAAGGCGCGCCTCAGACCTTTGGCGCCAGAACTCCAACTTATCGACCGCTTTGGCGCCAAAACCTGCAAAACTCCACGGAGATCTGGCGCCAAGTTGACGCCCGCCGTTGCTGCCGGCAACGAGGGAAGGAAGACTCAGGAAGCTGGAAGTCGGAGCAGTTGAGATGGGCGATTCAGATTTATGTCGTCATGAATGTGTTGGTTTTAAACTTCCTAGGCTTGGTTAGAAGGAAAGTGCGTCTCGGGATGACCATTTATGCGGTGTGTGTGTGTGTGTGTGTGTGTGTGTGTGTGTGGTGTTTCCACTTCTCACTGAAGTCTTGAAGCCCCACACTTGTGATTTTGTATATCATTAGGTCTGGTCTGTAAGATACGTCCCTTATAAAAATCTAATTGCTTTTGTATGTGTTGTAACTAAGTGGCTGTATTGAAGGAATAAGAATGAAGAATTCGCTCAAAAACCACTCGTTAAATTCACTAATACAGATTAAAATGAAGTTTCATTTTTAACACTTGAAATGATATCATGTAAATTAATGCGGCTCAGTAAACGGTGAATAAATTTTAAACACTCAAGAAAAATTTTTGTTTAAGAAGTTGTATTAATTTTTGGATTGCAATTCAATGGTATGATTTAGTTTATTGCTCAGAAAAACCATGGCTGGGAGAACGACATTTATAGTTTTACTTTCTTCAGACTTCGAACACGAAATGTTTCTCTCAGTGTAAACTCAAAAACATAATTTCATCCTCGCTATGGCAAGGCTACTTCCATTAAATGTTGCGATGATAGTAGCTAGCAGAATGAAAATCATCTATTATCTGCTCATATTCCTTATAAGATTTGACTGACAACAACGGAAGGGCAGGGCGTTTACTGAACACGAAGTCATGTTCCAGTTCCCGTGTCTGCGCGGCATGTTTGCCGGAGTAGCCAGCATCTCTGGAAGTATAAAAACTGGAGCAAGTGGGCGAGAGGAAATATGAAGAGAACCATTCTACTCTATAAGCTCGCATTCCGCTCTCTCCCGTCCTGTTAGAAAGCTAAAAGCATTGTATTGTCATCAAATCTCAATCAGAAATGGAGCTATCGATACTGTTTGTTTACAAAACATCGATTTTCTTATGGTGAGAAAACGGATAACTTTCACTATTTAAGGAAAACTATCAGGCACAGAACGTGACAGCAGCTTGTCTTACTGTCTGTTTACATAAGATCAATTTGTTTGACGGTAAGCAAACGAATGGCTTGATAAATAATATTTTACAAAATATCCGAATTAGCCTTAGAAATTGGACGTAGGTGGTGTTAGGGAGAACGTGTAGGTTTATCATAATGGGAAATGATAATCAAGTTCACGGGTGATAGTTTTGCCAACAATTTGAGGAACACTGTCCTGTACAAAACGTCACAGCGGCTCATCTGGCCACCTCAGCACGGCTTCTGGCAAGGAAGCCGGCAAGACTTCAAGGAATGCCCGTCCATTGGTCAGGGAGCGGCCTTCTCCTGAAAGTCTCGTAAGAGACTTTCAAAAGTTTACCCATGTTTCGCCTTAATGAACCATTTAGTCGTAAAGTTGGCCCATATCTTTTTATGTCATTGTAAAACGTTTTATATGCTCCCTGATCCAATTATCATGCGAAAAAGCTTTTCAGTTTATCAAATAAGTAAATACATTACTGCATGGCCTGTAGCAGATATTGTAAAACTCACAACTTAGAATTTCCCTACAACGACATTTCCCCTAACTACTGCGTAAACAACCTAACCACACAAAGCTACTCGTATATAACGACTGCAAATTTTTGTTGGAAATTCACCTGATTCATCTATTTGCTACACCAATTGTGTTAAACTAATCGTATTGACGTGGGTATTGCGATACCCATGTACGTGTGAAAATCAACCAAGATCCTTAGTTGATAATCAACTAAGGATCTTAGTTGATAATATTATAAAACCCAATGTTATACATTTCGTGTATTAACTTTATTGGAAATAAAATGTTTTTCTTTCTTTTCTTTCCACACAACGTACAACGTTATCATCCTGTAAGCGTTGCGTTGTTAGCGATGTGTTGCGATGTAGAGACTGTAAATTTGAGTTTTGACTAGTTTTTTCTACTCGTTTTCAGATTGATGATGACCCTTGAGGTCAAAACGTTCAGAAATTTTTATTCATTGACTTTCCTAAATAAATAATGAGATTTAAGATGTGTATCCTGGCACTTTTATTTATAATTATGTGAAGCAGTTTTAGGTTGTGCCAGAATTCTGGTATAATTTTACTCCTTACATACCCAACAAATGACTTATATCAGATATGAATAGTGCAATTCTTGCAAGCCTGGCGTAGTGTTGAAACTCTTGCAAATACTTCGTTCGTTTGTTTGTCTCTACACTCTCGCCCTGTATACTGGATACTTGAACACTACATGTGATGCCTACATTTTTCTTTTATTGAATACTGTTTAAATTAATTGAAATTCGCCCGGAAATAACACTAACACAATTACGAAATAAAAAAAGAAATGCATTTAAATAGTTCATTTAAAACATTTTTCAAGTGCGAATTATGGCTTTAACTTGACAGTAAAGTAGTCATTTCCTGACGGTATTTGGTAAAAAATTTCAGGTGAGCTTGAGTCGGCCAACATTTTCCCATACTATCCCATTTTCAAATTTAATTCCTCCAAATGAAATTCTAGTTCCTCAGAGTGAAAATGCATTTCTTTCAACTGAAACCAGTGCTCCTCGAAGTTAAAATTGATTCCCTCTCAAATGAAAATTATTCACCTCCAAATCGATTTGAACTATGTACCTCAAAATGAAAATCCCTTACCTCCAATTGAAAATAAAGTTAATCAAAGTATAAATTGAATTCCTCAAACTGCGAATCAATCATTAAGTTGATTATTAAATTCGACGAAAAACCTTATTTATTTAACCGAATATGATCCATGTCCTCAATTGAAATGAAAATAGCAAAATTTATGATCTTCATCAGTATAAGACGTAAAAAAGATGTTCTCATTTTCCACAATAATATCCATATTTATTCAGAATGTTGAACTCAATATTGTATATTTTTTTTCTTCCTGCGTATGTTAGACACAGTGCACAATGTCCGATTTATACATCAGAAGTTTTAGACTTTACAGTTTTGGTCCATATGAAAGCCGTATCACTATCGCTATCTTCAAAATGGAATACGGCAAGATTATCGAAAACCAAAGGCAAAGAATTTTCAAAGCCTTTAACTCTGAAGATGATGGGAAGACAGTTGCGAGAACTAAATGAAGAATAAAACAGTGTATGAAAGGTTGACGAAGAACAGACGTAGCCCCCAGTTGTAAATCTAGGATGACTGCTTAAATCAGGAATAAAATATCTGTAGTCGGAGCTAATTCTCCTATTACATTGTCGCAACTGAACGCATGGCTTACACCTAAACCACTACCGAAAGTTTATAAATAACATCCAAAATGATCTTCACGAAATGAGAATGGATTAGTCAATTAGTCAATATAATTTACCGAATCATTACACATGCCTAAAATAGATAAACAAGCACACTCGCAGAAATAATTATCAATGCTTGTTCATGACATAATGTGTTTGAAATAAGTGAGATCATTAGGTCATAAATCCCAAGCACCAGACGACTTGTATATCCGTTTATTTATTTATATTTTGGGATCCATAAATATACGGCGCTCAGTGGGGGAGGCAATAAATCTCTTTCTAGAGCTGAGAGCCACTGATTTTATTCACTGAAATACTAAGTTATTTTTTATTAAAAACTTAATACAACAAGTCACAATGCATTTAGTGAATGTAATTGTAACGTTTTTCATTGTTTTGTAACGAAATGAAGCACTCTATTCTGCCACATTGAACTGACGGCTGTTTTGCTCAATATACTCAAAAAAGTGATGCCTTAAACAGAAACAGCAGAAATGAGCTAGTTTTTAATATCAAATATCAGTTCACAAACGAGATCAAAATTTGGCACTCCGGTTGAAACACCGAGAAAATCAAGTAATAATCACAGCACATAACGTTTCATGTGTCTCTTTCTCTTGCTATTCTCAATTATAACTCAGACATTTATACATATACTTGAGATCAAACGAAAATATGGTAATAGATAGTTGTAGTTTAATAGTAATAAATAGCAACAAGATTTGTATACGTTAGAGTACCCAAACTATCATCGATGAACTATTCTGTGCTCGCGGTGGTACAGTGGTTAAGGGATCGGCCTTGCATGTTGTAGGCCCGGGTTCGTATCACGGCACTGGCGCGGCGATTTTCCCCGTTGGGTATAAGGGAGAGCTCAAGCACAATACCCCACCCAACCCAGGTGTCGGAAATGGGTACCGGCTTCACGGGGGAACCGTCATGGTGTCCTATATATATAGTGTTAGTTATAAGACATTTGAAAAACCAATGCTTAAGATCATATGTATCAGGCTTGATTGGAAATAAAGCATCCTAAGATGCCGATGTTTGTTTGTTTCTCTGTCCGCAGCTGTAAAGACTCGACTCAGCTAAAAAATAAATGCTTTCCAGCTTTTACAAATTACAGTCATGTCATTACGCAATGGTGACATAGCTCGATCAGAATTTCATCTTTCCTTGGTCTGGTCAGTTGTCTCGCAGGAAGTGTGAGAATTTCCGAACATCAAATCACTTATAAAATAGGGGTAAAATATGCTTCTGTTACAAACATGCAGTTTCAGAGGAAGGCCTGGAAAAAGTAGCAAATTAGTAAGCAGAAGTTGTCCATAAGGGTCGAAATTGTATCAATGATTAAATTCATGCTGATTGATAACTTGTCACCAGCCCTAACGTTCAAGTGAAGGCCGGGCTCGATTTATAAGATAATCTTACATTTTCATTACAAGTTAATTATTTCATTTGGTCGATTGGGGAGGATGAACGCTTTACAAAGAAGTAGAGATATTTTAAATTACGGATTTAAAATACCATTAACGGACAATCTTGATAAGGGTTATTACAGCTAAGGGTCAACTACCGTTGGCACTCACTTCCGAGTAAAATATATACGAGTTATAACATAAATGTGTGTTTCATTCCTTAACCTAATATCTACATTAAACCGTATTATTTTTATCACATTCATGAGTAC
Source organism: Platorchestia sp. MABIK (assembly GCA_014220935.1). Lineage (NCBI taxonomy): Eukaryota > Metazoa > Arthropoda > Malacostraca > Amphipoda > Talitridae > Platorchestia > Platorchestia sp. MABIK. The sequence continues at coordinate 37,171 of JACJUY010000998.1, read as the reverse complement.
GAAGAGAATATTCTGTTCAAGGTTTCTGTCTAAAAAGCGGTAGTACAGATTTCTCCTCGCGTTTGATTATTGGAATTACTGAAGTTTAAATATTTTTTTGGTTTCTTCATGTGTCACCGTGGCCTAGTGGTTGAGAAAGCGCGCAAATCACGGGAAAGATCGACGGTTCGATTCGTATCATTACCACCAGGTGAAACTTCTCTTTGGGAAAAAGAAGAGCTTAGCCATGTATTCTCCCAGATTATTTCCACACAGGTGCTTAACATAAGTTCGCTTTCTGCAGAAAATGACAGTCATAATATTCTAGTGCTAGTTATAAGACGTTAGAAAAATCAAGGTGCGAGATGATTTGTCTCAGACTTTGTTGAAATGAAAAATATTCTTTTATGTTTCTTATATATGTGACTTATAACATGGAAAGATTTTAAAACAGGCAGCTTAGATGTAAAAATGCTATAGATATCTGTAATGTATCTTAAATAATAAATATGTAAATTCAGAAAATATGTATGATATAAATATAAATTTCTAATATATCAAATTGTTATTGTTCCATATATATACATGTATGAGATACTCCATTTTTCCCACATACATATTTTTAGATATCACGGTGATATACTCGTATATACGCAAATATGTACAGGGTCCGTCATCTCTATGGCAACACAGTTTTAAAATATGTTAATATGTTAATTATGTCATATGTTAATTTTCATGCCATGCCTATAGTTAATATTTAAGTATAGTTTAATATGTGTCTCTACTGTTCTTTGTTGAAATGTCTGTGAGCTATGTGTTCATGAAATAATTTTTCAGTTTTGATATTATTTTATCTATTTATTTATCAGAATGCTTATTGCCATATATATGGCATAAATAATGTTAGTAATATTTTTTCTTGCATCGGTTTAAAATGTTTCAGTGCAATTAGAAAAACTTCGGGGAATAAGAAGAATAAATTCAGTTGTTTGTTTCCACTGTGCACGCATATCATGGACATTTGGACCATGAAAAGTTCTAAAAACATTTACTGCAATTCGAAGGTTCATCCGAAAAACTTACGCGGCTTTTGTTCTTGTTGTCTATGAAATTCAACTGCTTTGCGGAGGTGTGTACATCGATGTTATTTTTCGAAATGCAAATACCGTATTTAGGTTGTTTACATTTGTGTTTTTCATTTGGATGCTCTTTTTAATTTTGAGATTGTTATTTTGTGTCCTATGTTGAACAACAACTTAAAATTTAATGTGTACCATGGCAGGCAAGCAATAATGTGTTTTGGGCGATGAATTGCCTTGAAAAAATATTTGATGATGCTAAATTTTATGATGAAGTTTTTTCAAAATCGCGAAGAGTTTGAATTACACTGGAAGCAGTCGTCTACGTATAGCCAACGGTTTACTGAATTAGTAAATAATAACATAAATTCTTCACTTGGAAAGGTCTAAATAATTGCAGAATTGATTATTGCCTATTGTTAAAATTAAATTCATTTCTACTTACAGTGCCATCTATCATTATGGTTTATGCAATGTCAAGATTATTTTTTTGTAGCAATTAGACATTGAACAGTTTTTTAATGTTACCTAATCCAAAATAGTATTCTCATAGTGAAGGTATTTGTTTATCAAGTTACCATATATTAGTAGAAAATATAAAAAAAAAATGTGTATAAAATTTGTTGAGCTCAAATTTTTAATGTAGCGCTGTGCAAAATGAACCAACATTTCTATAAGTGTTTGCGACAGTTTCATTCCAAAATTGGTGTTTTACCAGTGTAAATTACTGAAATTATATGCATCATTTGTAGTGTATAAAATTTTAATCTAGTCCTATTCTTAGGGTGTAAAGTTAAGAAAAAATATGTTTTGCTATGCAATTTGTTTTTGTTCAATAAAATGATAGTTTTGTACAAATTTGTTCAGTTCTTTATTCTGTTTTTGAAAGCTTCACAGCTATGAGCAGAGCTGGAATTTATAAATATCACTAATACAACAAAATAATTCATGAAGTAAACAATCTAAGCCCAAATTGAATAAAATGGTTTACCCGAGTTTGTAATTGGCAATGAAAAAATATTAAATGTATTATTATTTAGGAATAGTTTTCAGTAATAGTTAGCTGCATGTGAGTCTAGGTTTTTATGTGTCCTTACATAATTGAATATATTTATGTTCATCTGTGGTGATCATGAAAATATTTTTACAGTGAATCACTTCATCTTCAAAGAATAATGGGATTAGTACATTAACCCATACCTGATTCACAGTTTTCATATATATTTTTAGATGACTATTCATATGTGTAAGCTCATTTTCCTTGTAATTTTATTCCTGTATTTATTTTTTACGGTCAATATTTACTCTAGTGCATTCAACAATTTTTAAAATTTTGTTCCCATAAATCTGTAATGGGATACATTTTAAGACGTTTAACACAAATGAAATTTGGTCAATATTGATTTTAGGCCTTTCACGGAAATTAATAATTCCATTCCGAACAATCACTTAAGGAACCCATTTAAAAACGTTTTACATAAATGACATTCTGCTCGCTGATGCTTAATTTTCGAATTATTCGACTTTGAAGTTATAGGAACATCGTATATAAAAGTGAAGGAACTGACAAGTAAATATGCAGTAATACGGTATTGACGTATCGATGGGTGAGGTTGGGTAGGTTATGTTCGGTTAGTTAAATAAACTTACCTAAAATAACATAAATAAACCTAAAATAGCTTATCTTAACTTACCCAAACCGACGCAATTTTTTCCCGCGCAAAAAGTGGGCGTGTCCCGCCAAGAATGTGGGCGTGACCCAACGATGCGGCGACTAAGCAACCGACCATATAATGTTATTCCTATCTGAACATAATTATTGTTACATCTCGAAAATAACGCATCAGCGAGCAGAATGTCATTCTTGTAAAACCTTTTTAAATGTGTTCCTTTAGTGATTGTTCGGAACAGAATGTTTAATTTCCGTGAAAGGCCTAAAATCAATATTGACCTGAAATTTTTTACATGCGAGTGCGTATTTTTTGAGAAATAATATAAATAACATTAAGGTAAAAATAACATTATACTGTCAGCTATGTTGTTTCTTCATTGTTGAAACATGTGCAGTTTTTTGTGCCAAACATCAGTCTCGGCATAGCTAAATTAAGTTACTTTAGGTTTACTTAGGTTAGTTTATTTAACTAATCTTACTTTACTTAACCTTACCCATCGTGACATTACTACCGTATCACAGCATATTTACATATCCGTTTCTTCACTTTTATATATGAAGTTCCTATAACTTTAAAGTTGAATACCTCTAAAAGTAAGCATTTGCCAGGATAGTGTCATTTGTGTAAAACGTCTTAAAATGTGTCCTATTACCAAATCAGAACAAAATTTTGAAAATCGTTGAACGCACTAAAGTAAATATTGACCTTTTCTCCTTCGACTTCTATTTATTGTTTCTGACTTAATTAGTTTCTTGAAATATGCATTCAGATCTCTTGATGGAATGTAAATAAGTTACATTGGCTAAAATTTAACCTCTAAATTATGATATGCTGTGTACCACAGGGCTTCATCCAAAACTTGCATCATCGCGGCGTGGAAGATAGGAAGAAATTATCGTGTCTTTTGCAACATTACTGATGATCCAAAAAACTGGGATCTTTTCCAAATAAGCTCTGCTACTAATGCAACACATAAGTTTGCCCTCTTGTAACTTTCAAAATAATGTACCCGTCAACTTGAAATTACTTTCAAACAGAAGATTGAAACATTTTTTCTTACGTACCATAGACGGTACAGAAACGGTTTTCTATAAACTGCATAAGTTGTTGAAGATGCCTATCCAATTTGTATGCCGTCTAACACTTAAGTTCACACACTTGTGACTTTTGGAATAATGTGCCTCTCGACTTCAAATTACTCTAACAAAAGATTAAAACATCCTTTCCTTTGAGAGTTATTTGAAGTCAATAGGTGCTTTATATTGAAAGGTACAAGTGGGTGAACTTATGTGTTGCATTAGTGGCAGGGCTTATCTGGAAAAGATCCAAAAACTGTCCAATCTATTGTGCCACACATGTATAAAACAGCCTCTTACCTATGTTGAATCTTATACCCACTGGCATCTTTACATAAATATTAATGACTACTCTTGAGTCTCTGACATTTTTCTTGCATCTTTTCCTTCTGATCAGAGGGTAGTAGTAATATTTCTACTCTCACAAGTTAACAGCTTGGGGTAGTAGCATTTCTTAGATTCTTTTGCTATTTACCTCTTCTACTCTACTCCTACCTGTGCGCCTTTACATGAATAGTGTAATTATTGCTGACATGTGTTCTGATATGTAATATTGCACCCAGCTTCTTCTTTGCTCGTCATAGCCGTGTGGCGATCGGACCTGACTTCGTGCGGGAAAGAAGGGTTCGAGTCCCGGCGCTGGTGCGATTTTCTCCGTTGGGTATAGGAGAAAAAAAATTTTAAGCACAATATCCCACTCTACCCAGGTGTCTGAAATGGGTACTGGTCGTGACCGGGGGAAAGCGTCATGGCGTCCTGGTGTTGGCTATAAGGCATTTGAAAAACCAATGTACAAGGTGATATGTATCAGGCTTCAATTGGAAATAAAGCATCTGTAGATGCCAATGTTTGGTTTGTTTGTTTGTTTGCTACCTGATGTTTGGAATGTACCACATCCATGCCACACCCAGCTCTAAAATAAGCATTGCAGAATGAGACATATAATTAATTGAATTATAATAAATGAAAACCATTTAATTAATTAAAATTACAAAAAAATTTCTCATTTATTGATATTCAAATGAAGTTCACAATAAGCATTGCATGAATTGAATATAGTAAACTGATAGCTCTATTTTTTTTGTGTTGTAAATGTCAGGCCAAGCTTCATGTATTAAATCTAACTTTCAAATTCCTTTGATTGCATTTTTTTGCTAATGCAATTGCCTATTTAAAATGTGTCCTAATAAGCATGGTTATACTAACATTAATTGTAATTTTATTATACATTATTTTCTTTCAAATTGAGCAATCCCATGTAGCAGAACAATTTATACAAAATTGACTTGGACTTCTTATGAGTTGATTAGTAGATTCTAAATGAATGAAGAGGAAAGGATTTGTTTGCCTACCATATTTGTGTTTGGTAAATGTCTGCTTAATCCTATAGAAAATGCATAGCATCAGTTTTGCTGTGTTAAGGTTCATTTTTTTATTATTTTGAGATCAGAAAATTTATGGCCACTCTGAATTTCATTCATCCAGGACTCATTTTCTTTGTGTCCAACTGCTGTGTGGCATATTTAGGCAAGGTGTGTTTACCTTTGTTTGTAAAAGTATGTTTGAGAAATAATTTGCGTGAACTCAGCTTGACCATTGCAGAGGGCCACAAGGGTTAGGGTCAGCATTTAACGCTTTGGCAGTGACATGACCCTCTGATGATCACTGAGGAGATTTTCATTGTGCTGTTCATCGACCAACAGTCACAAAATCAATTTTTATAAATACTTGATGAAAACTAAATAAAGACTCGATCTATATTATGTTTGTTTTTTTCAAAATTGTAAAATTATCTCTTCTTTGAGTTGAACATTGAATTTCAGCTTCACCTGCTGAAGTTAATAGGTTAATATTGAAATCCTTTGACAAATCTGAAAAAATACCATCTCAACTGGACTTATGTTTATCTCAATCTATATGTGGTGCAGAGTGATAGTCATTGAATCTTATGCTAGGTAGTCAAAGTGGATTCCCACACTTTTTCATGATCTTGTTTTTAAATGTCAAGATTGAAAATCTAACAAATCTAGCATCCACACATATATATATATTTATAAATAGATTTTTATACAAATTACGACTTGGCAACCCTACCTTAGGTTATAAGTATCAGCGACCTGCTTGTTCAGACTAGTTTTATTTAGGCATGATTATGGGTGCGTCACATCCGAAACGTTGTCCTTTTACCTTGTATTATTTTAAATTTGAAGAAATCAAGTATTAAAGTTGAAGAAATTCATCATGACTCCAAGTTTTATTGCATCTTTATGGCTTTCGAAATGTATTTTAAGAATAGTACCAGCTTCTACACTTTTAAAATTCCGCGCTCTTGAAAAATTAGTGATCAAGAGAATAAAGGATTTGTGCCATCTAACTTTTAACGAAGTGTGTTTACAAAATGACCTGCTGCCAACATACACCAATATATATATATATATATATATATATATATATATATATATATATAAGAAAAAAGTATGTATATATATATATATACAAACTTTTTTCCTTATTTATTTATACATTCTTTGATCAAATACAACAGTGGTCAAATACAAATGTGTGAACATCTACACCTTAAAAATATCTATGATTTTCTATGGTATTACATAAAAGATAAAATTCATGACTGTTTAAGCAATTTTAGTAGAAAACAAAGCTAATTATTTGCTTTGTTTTTTAGAATTAGTCAGGACTGAAATGGACATTACTCATCACTTAAAGTAATTGGGCTTTTTTATTGTTCATTTGTAACTTAGATTAGCTTTCATTGACCAATAAAAAACAACAGAGATTGAGAAAAAATAGTAACATTTGGTAATGGAATCAGGTTGTATGACACAAAATCTAAAGATTTCTGTGATCAATTCACTTTCACTCATTTTAGCAGTAAGGACATTTTAACATTTTTGGTTAAAAATAGTTTTTCAGGAAAAGTAGGCTATTCCTCTTATGAAAAGTAGGCTATTTCTCCTAAGAGAAACTGTCCAAAGCAATTCACTTGCTATTCTCTACAAACTTGCTCGTGTTATGGTAAATGAAACATTTTTCAAGAGCATCCATTCTCCGGTGTTCCATCAATGAACACCTATAGAAGTGTGAGCCTACATGCAAATTTTACTCCACAGTGTACTACAATGATGAAATTCCTTTTTAAGTTGGTACATTATAAACTAGGTGTTCATTCTTTGTGGTGAACCTTGGTTGGTATTTTCATTTATGTATATCAACTTGAGTTTTACAAGTTAATTACAACTGCCAATATAAGAACAATAATTTATATTCATATAAAAGTTTATAATTTTTTGTTGAAGAAAATTATTGCTTTGATTTATCACTGGGAACCACATTCTACAACCTGGAATCAAAACACTTTTTTGAACACTTGTTTGTATAATGATAATAATGATACAAATAGATTACTATCATGCATTTCTCTATCACTAGTGAGTACGTATGGAAATGTGTTTCAATTTCAGTTAATTTTCTCTCTTAGTAACATTTGAAGGTGAATTTATTGGAACAGTGGTATCAGGTGCAGAATTCATCCATGGCAGGGGCATCAATGTGATCAGTTGAAAAGCTCAGTTTAAGTTTTATTGAACTAGATAATTCAAATAGTGTAATTTGTTTTTCTGTATTCTATGTCCAACTGGATTAAGAACCTTGAGAGTGATGCTCCTGTAACATTCTAGCTATTATTACCACTTATCAATAATTTAAGCCAGTTACATTTAAATGGGAAACTCTGAATGAAGTTCAAAATTTACTTACTTCTACCATTAGTTTTAAGAAATATAAGAGGTATGTAGAATTTTAGAAAATTTTGGTTTTGCTGGGTTAATTTCTGAGTCAGATATATGTGTGTTTAAAGCTAGTGGGGACTGTTGAAAAGTATTATGTAGTTTGAGGGGACCGTACACCTTTAACCACTTTTCTTTTATTTGTAAACCAATTCCCGTAAACTTTAGTAGACTGGTAAAGCGCAGGAAAAAAATAGGGGTCATCTTAAGGGAAATTTTTGATTCGCTTCAAAGAAAATGAGTTATGGCAAAGAAAGTAGAATGCAGAGGGATGCACGGCAAACCCTACTACTACAAATTTTAGCCTGTAGACATGAAACTAGGGTCATTTGAAAGAAAAACACTTTGGCAACACTGCTGAGGTAGGAATGCTTCAAACTCGTTTTGGATTCAGAGTTATTGTGAATTAAAAAACAAATTTTGAAAAACTGACAAAAAACTCAATTTTCTATTTTGATGGTCTACGGTTTTTACATAATTCAAAGATTGCTACCTTGAGGCTGTAGCCTCATTATTCTTCTTTCAAAAAGAACATTATCTGGACTCTACACCAAAAATTGCAGGGAGAGTAGCATTTCATGTGAGGAAAATTTTAGGTTTCCACAAAAGCAAAAAAAAAACATGACATTTTCACAAACATTTTGTTTGTCAGTAGTAAATTGTTCTTTTGCTTAGTTTTTGTTTTTATGGTTAAAAAAGTTTGGTTTTTCGTTAAGAAAAAAAATGTTTAATGAAAAAACAACTTTTTTTACACAAAACATCTCCCCCTCACCAGCACTCTACCCTCCATAGTGAGCGTTCTATTGCGTGCATGTTCATAAAATTTATTGTGGATCTTTAGCACATGAATAGCTTGAATGTAAAGCAAAAAAAAAATTTTGATTAACACGTTCACTGTGTATCCGAGGCTGTTAACGGTTGGTTTGGTTAGGTTGTAAGTAGCAGAATAGGGTAATCAACTTTACTACTGTAACACATTTTTTTCGTTCCCTAGAAATATTAAAGTATAACTGCACGAAATATTTCACCTCGTATGATTACAATAATTTTTTAAAAAGGTCGCAAAACAGATGAAATGTCATTCATTTATACCGGTACGTGAATGGGCAATTTACCATTTGGTACACTTGTGGCCCAATATGCAGGGAACGTGTTAGAAAACTTTTTTGCCCAAGAAAAGGTGTACGGTGTCCTTAAAAAATAAAGTACATAGTTTGTAAGGGCCTAAAAAAGAATTAGTTTTAGATACAAATATTAATTTTTTCACAAATAATCTTCTATCATTTAACACGTTCACTGCGTTTCCGCGGCTGTAACGGTTGGTTTGGTTAGGTTGTAATCAGCAGAATAGGGAGATCGGTTTTCTGGCTTGAATAAATTTTAATTCTTACTCATGAATATGAAAAATACAACAGCACAATCACATTTTACCTTGTATGACAACAATTATTTGTAAAAATGTCATGAAACGGGTAAAATGTCATTAATTTATACTGGCACTTAAATGGGCAATTTACCTGTTGGAACACATGTGGCCCAATACGCAGTGAACATATTAATTTCATCCACACTGAATGGTCTTTGCTTTTTAATTTTTTAGAATTAATTTTTGTTGTAACTTTGGAGTCAAACTGATGCAAATGAAATAATGATGTAAAGTATAAAAAAAATTAAACCCAGAACAGTTATGAAATTGGATCATGATAATATATTATGCTTGAAGTTATTGAAGCAACATCATATACAAAAATAGGTCTTGCCACATTTTACTTTTGTTAAAATTTGAGTTGATTTCATCTAGATACCACAAGAATAAGTGTTCCCAGGGAAAGATATGCAATCCTAAAAAAGATAGGTAGGGCTTCCTTAAGTTATTATGCCTTACCTTTTTTTGTTTTGTTACTGACCATCTGTCTTTTAGTTGATTGCTGTTTTTTCAGCACTCATCACTTTCTTCTTTGACGTTTATCTTGTTTCATGAATTTTTTTGTCAACATACTGTTTCTATGTACCTTGTGCATAGAGTTTGCATGGATAGGCTTCCAAACGACTCCTTTCGTAAGGTTCTAAACTGCAGTTTATGATTTCTGTTTCTAAACTAGAATTTAATTTTTTGAAAGATTTATTCTCAAGAAGCATGTACTACATTGTTAGAAGTAAGACATGAGAATGAATTAAAAATTTAATAGTCAGAAATAGTACTAACATTGTTGGCCAAACAAGCTTCATTGAAGGCTTCTATGGCAACTTATCAGGATATGAACAAATTTTGCATTAAAGTATGGCAAATAGTTTGGAGTATCTATGTTTCTAAGCTAACTTATAACTAGATGAGCATGTAAGAAAATTATGCTATTATCAAACTGAAAAGAAGTAGGAATAATGGGTGTGATTACTTTCAGTTTTCTTAACAGGTTGATTTTCCTATATTGTAAAATTTAAGCTCATGCTTTATCCTTTCTTGTGGAGCAGGCATACCTTTCTTTTGCATACCATGATTATTTTTATGCAATAATCTTAGAAGAAACTGTGAGAAATGATAAAACTTTGAATGCAATTGAAATGACATGGCATGTTTTAGGAATTCTTACATAAAATCTACAGGCAATGTACAAATGCTGCCTTTCATGATCACTTGATCATGTTGATCTAGTGTTCAAAATTGTCAAATCAAGACTGATGAAGCTGCAACTTAAGACTTGAAAATTCCATTATCTGTTTCTTCCTCCATACGAAGTGATTCTAATTTAGTTTGTGAAAAAAATTTAATAATAATGTTCAATAGTTAATGGTATTAGACAGGTACCTACTGAGTGCAGGTGCTGTTAGTGTCATTTGACTAATTACTACAAAAAAATTTTAAGATTACCTCAGTTAGAAGGTGTTGCCTCATCCTGTATAGGAGGATAATTGCAAATAACCAATTCTAATGAATTTTACAGGGTCATTTTTTAAATAGTGAATTAGACCTATACCTTATTTATGAATTTTTATTTTGGTGATGGCGTGTATGATTTTCTCCACTTTATTTTTTCAATTTGCTGTTCGCTTCTGAAGTGTTCATCAATTGCCGTTCGAAGTTACTTAATTTTTATAAGTTTTTACCCACTAGATTCATTATTGTTTAATATTTTACTTACTTTGTTAACTATAATATAAATATTTTTACATCATGCATCTAATTTTGCTTTTCAGTTTTCCTCTTAGCCTGGCATAGTTCTAGACACTAGCTCTAATTTTCACTTGAATTTTATTCAATTTTCACAGTCAGTTGAAGTAGGGCATTTGTTTTTATCACTAACATGTCCACAGTTAATACAAAGGGCAGCATGAGTGGGAACACTTCTGAGTGTTCTCAAGGATCAAATGACACAACTGGAAGCACAGCAGTAGCTTGTGAAAGAGACCATCCTGCTCAACTTGACAACTCAACTGAAGGTCAGTTCTGGATGTGCAGCATTTAAAGATGGGCTTGCATGACTTGTATTATTATAAAAGGAAGAGCTTTCAGAGTCCTAGCTGCCAGCAAGGTCCTACTCTACATGCAGGCCTTTAACAATATTTACAAGGTTAGATATGAAGTATGAAGAGTGGTGATTATGGAATATGCTCACAAGTGTGGAAAGCTTGAGATTTGCTACATGGTGATCAAAGTTTAGGTGCAGATTGAGTATATGGAATGTTACATTGAATCAAAGTTTATAGAACTCAAAATAATGCTCAAATTTGATTGAATATGATCATCATTCAGGAGATGCGATAGTTGAATATTATTTCATTCAGTAGTATTTGTCCTGCATTTGTAAAATGTTGATGACAAGGATTACTTTAGTTATGCCTGATTTATAAGTGTGGCGTTGTTGGAGTAGCAATTCTCAGGAGTCCATTTATTTGATATCACAACTTGACTAAGTTTTTTTTTTGTATAGCCTGGGACTTGAGTTAGGGTGGCAACAACTAGCCTGCCTTCAGTTGGGCATGTTGAATTGTGACTTTGATGCATGTTTTTCAAGGTTCTTAGTGAGCTTTTTCAGTGATAACTTTGAATTAACAATTCAGAAGAGAACTGTAGAGGTTGCAACAATTTATTGCTCATGTAATTGAAATGAAATGTTTTCATGTATGTACACTGTACAGACATGTTCATAATCCATTTTTGTCCCATTTTTTTGTATGTTCTGAAACAACTATAATATGTGTTTTTTGTAGTAGTTATTCACTTGAGCACAGGGAGTGTTTCAGGATATTTAGGGAGATTTATTACATTGTTCTTATGCCACAGAAATTGTGTCTCAGGAGAATACAACTATTGAATCAGAGAATTTGTGCTCTCAGCAAGAAAATGTGATGATCCAAACTGAGGGTAGCCTTCTTTTTGGTTGAATAGAATAGGTTTTTTTTGTTCATCTGTAGACTACCTTTTTTGTACACTCATCCTGTTTTGAATTTCTTCTTCTACTTCTATCTGGTTTTGAAAGCATTTATCAATCATACTTTTTAATGTCCAAGGTGTGAAGACACATTATGCATAGATTCCCCATCTCCTCAACTCCATACTAAATGGTGTTTTTATGTTCTTTCTCAATTAACTAGAACATCTTTGTTGTAGTTAGGGAGTCCTAAACTAACCTATCATCTAATCTGCCTAAAGGATGGCTTACCATGAATGTGATAGTCAGCATTGATGCTGCAGTCTGCTGTCTTAGTGTAGTTCTTTAGCATCTTTTTTTTTCTATTTCCTCTTGCTGTCTCAGACATGCTCTAGAACTGGCCATTTGCATTGATTTTAGTGTCTTCTATTCTCTTTATCTCATACTCTTGCTCTGTATTTTTACCTTTTATATATGATTGTGCTACCTGTCTTAATTCACAGTAGAGAAATAAATTTAACGACTTGTTAAATAATTTATTTAGTGGAACATCTTCTATAATTTCTTCAATGGTGTTTATGACAATGGTGCAAAATTGATTGTTGGACTCAATAAGTTGGGATATAAATGGGAATTCTGCAGTGCCCTACATTAGTGGAAGGGATTTTCATCCATGTAATAACTGAAATTAAGTTGTTGAATCTATACTCTAACAACACCTGAAATCTGTGGTAACTTGAACAGGATAACTGAAGAGAAGAAACGCTTTAATCTCCCTGGCAAATGGATCACCACAACTGCAGTTCTGAACTAATGACATGCAAAATGTGTGCAGGCAATGTGGGGAATTTGAGGGCCTTGCTGCAGCGTACAGCCGTGTCTGCCTCTGGCCTCAGCGACGCGGCCCTCCACATCTCAGCCACACACTCTGAAATGACCGGCTGCATTGTGCCCAATGCTGTCTTGAGGAAGCAGTCTGCCTATGTAAGAAATGTTCACTTTGGTGTTGCTGGTTTGGTGATGCAAAATTTTTATACCTAGTAAGAGCTGTGGGTGCTACACATGTATTGGTGAATCACTAATTGATTTGCTTTTGATTGAAGAGGAAAGTTCATGTAATGAAGTTAATTTATTTGTATTTTTCAGTTTTATTTGGTATGATTTTTATTTCATGGGGATTTTGTTTAATATATTCAGCGTTCTCATAAATGAGACTTGACAAAAATGTGCATGAATTGTGTTACGCATGTAGCTCTTTTCTCTTTCGTAAAAGTTCATTGAATGATTTTTTTGTTTTTTACCTTAAGAATGTGTTGTCACTTGATTTTGGTGTCACAGCAGGTACTGTTTAATTGATATTTTTTGTTTGGAAATGCTGGTATAAAATGTATAAAGAGTGAAGGGTAAATTATCTGTCCCTGCTGGGATTTTATGAGGATGTTGTTAACAATTTACTGCCCATAAGTGCTGAAACAAATGAGTACTTCAAACATTCATGCATTCCCCCGTTTCAGATGTTGATGTAGGCTCAATAATAGGATGATAATCTGATGTTGCTATTAAAAGTTGCTCTTAGTGAGCTGTATATCTATTTGAGCACTTGTCACAAGACAATTCTCAAGTTTCATTATCCCATAAGTAAGGGTATTTAAGGTTGTGGAATTCATTGAAGTTCTGATCTGAATTAGCTGTTGTCCTGTTACTGAGATTGAACTGAATAGATCATCATGCAGCAATTGTGAAAATTACTACCTTCTTGTAATTACTTAACAATTTCAGGTTGTGATCACAGAGCAGCCCTCAAACTCTGGCCTTGAGAAAGTTCTCAGGGATGTCAGCTGCAGAGTGCTCATTAAAGGCAGCTCCAGCACTCGGCTCAAAGCCACCTTTCCTGCAATCAAGGTGAGGCTCATACACTTGGTAAACCTACTCGTGTGCCGGTAACAGTTGCGTCTTTTTCCATGTTGCGTATTTTTCCATGTTGTGTATTTTTCCATGTTGCGTCTTTTTCCATGTTGCATCTTTTTCGCTGTAGGTGCTCTGCGTGAGGCAACTGTGATATTCTTACATTTCGTTGGGGCCTGAAATCCGACTAACGGTTCACTTGAAATAATTGCTGTGTTTTACTTTGATATTTTTTATCCCCTGATGCTCACTGGGGAAAATGGATGATGCAAACAATAAGACAATTATTGATAATCAAAATCTGTTCATTAAATCATTGTTAGTCGAGTTCAATCTCCGTGGTGCTGCTATTGGTTAGCAAAGTTGGAAAAATAAATCATTGTGTAGTTACTTTTGGGTTCTAATGAGAAATTTACTCTAAAAATTTGATTTAACCAATTACAGAATTACAAGTGATTGCCTTTCTCTGAATTTCAATGTAAACCCTGCTGTGTTAGAGTTATGGCTTCAATTGTTTTTAACACAATAGGAATTATTTTGTGTTTGTTTTGAGGTTACTCTCATGTAAGCTATTAATGTTGCATTAGCTATTAGAACTAACGGCGCAAGATGCGTGTAGTCAGCAAAGCGCTAGTATTCTCTAATACTTTCTTCACTCTTCCTAGAGCTTCAATGAGCTGGTTAGTTTTAAAAAATTAAATTGACATGCTATTTAAATGCTCTAATTAGAGTTTTTGTTCAAGTGCTCTTGTAAATTTTGATTTAAAATTGCGTAAGTATAGCCTGTTTGTTTAACCTTTCTGTAACTTTAAAATCGTACATGTTTTCTTGCTGATGGGGACTGAAATTTCTTTTTGTTTTTCTTCAGTCAAAGTGTTGAGTGAAAATGTTGGTCTGGATAATTGTTCTGCTGAGACAACATGAATCATTCGTTTCTTTTTACAATCTTTTTCCCAAACTAAAACTGTGCTTGTCAGTGTGTGAATCTTATCTATCTTCTGCCTCTATTATCTTTTTATCATTAAAAAAGGATAATTAGTTTTTTCTCATGGTTCTTTTAAACTTAAAGTGTACTTGTCAGTGAGCAAATCTAATCTACCTTATACCTCTTAAACCTTTTTACCTTAAAAAAGTATCATCAGTTTTTTCTCATAGTCCTTCTTTTAAACTCAAGGTGTTCTTGTCAGTGCTCACGTATAATCTATGTGCATCCATCTGTGAGTTGGTGGACTACGCCGGTCCAGCGGTGGTGGTGGTGGTGGTGTCGTGTGTGGGTGAGGACGGGCCCCCCACACCATATAAAAAAAAGTATCATTAGTTTTTTTCAGTCACTCTTTCCAACTTGAGGTGTACTTGTCTGTGCTCATGTGCATCTATCTGTCAGGTAGTGGACTACACCGGTCCAGCGGTGGTGGTGGTGTCGTGTGTGGGTGAGGATGGGCCCCCCTACCTCCCACACCCGCTGCAGCTGCACCACAACACCCAGGCAGCAGGGGGCGTGTGCGTCGCTCACGTCGCGCCTGACATGACCTGCGCGTTCCCGGGCCTGCTCGTCGGGCTCAGTGATCCGGCCCGGCGCTATGCGGCACTCATGGCCCGCCAAAACCTAAAGCTTGATTCTTACACTAGTGAGTTATCAACGTTGGCTTAGGCTTGCTTTCTCATAGGGTGGGCTTGAGTTCTAAAGTTTAGGCTTGGTTTCTCTAAGGTTAGGCTTGAGTTCTCAAAGGTTAGGCTTGAGTTCTTATAGGCTAGGATTGAGTTCTCATAGGTTAGGCTTGAGTTCTCATAGGTTAGGCTTGAGTTCTCATAGGTTAGGTTTGGTTTCTCATAGGATAGGCTAGATTTGAATTCTCAAGATTAGGCTAGACTTGAGTTTTCAAAGTTAGGCTAGGCTTGAGTTCTCGAGGGTAGGCTAGGCTTGAGTTCTCGAGGGTAGGCTAGGCTTGAGTTTTCAAGGGTAGGCTAGGCTTGAGTTTTCGAGGGTAGGCTAGGCTTGAGTTTTCGAGGGTAGGCTAGGCTTGGGTTTTCGAGGGTAGGCTAGGCTTGAGTTCTCGAGGGTAGGCTAGGCTTGAGTTCTCGAGGGTAGGCTAGGCTTGAGTTCTCGAGGGTAGGCTAGGCTTGAGTTCTCGAGGGTAGGCTAGGCTTGAGTTCTCGAGGGTAGGCTAGGCTTGAGTTCTCAAGGGTAGGCTAGGCTTGAGTTCTCACGAAAATGATGGAGAATAGCGAGTGCAAGTGTTGTTGCCATAAAAGAAAGTTTGTAGTACTAGACAACAAAGTTCTGGGCAGGAGTTCTAGTACTAGTTCCACTTCTAGACAAATAAGATGAAATAGTCTGAGATAAAGTGTAATACAAGTATTGAGGAAAACTTTGAAATTATTTGTTTAATATTTTATTTTACCGAGTTTGGTATGATATTGATGCGTTGATATTTTTTAGAGGATACAGGGATTGAACGCAATTTTTTTGCAGTGCCTAATTGCATTCATTTTGTATCAAGTTTTGTTCATCTGTGATGCGCACTTCATTACCAGTGCAAATAAAACGAAACTGAGACAGCAGATCGAGTGGTGGGATCTTGGTTGTAATGTTATTGAATTGACATACTGTAGCTCGTTTGTTAATTTAGGGTTCTTATGCTGGAATTATTCCACTCACAAAAATACAAAATTGATTTTTGGTTTTGTTGAGCTCAAGAACGAAAAATACAAGCAATATCCGTTGCTAAGTTTGTGGAAAATATTAATATGGATGAATGTTTTTTTTATGGCTTGAAGTTTTTTTTGGCATCTAATGCCACTCAGTCGTGATTTGATTGCCAATGCTTCTTTTTTGGAGGAAACAGTTGTTCACATTCAGAGAAAAATTACTGCAAATTGAACATTTATGAGTGATGAATTATTTTTTGGGTTTCGTAAGACACTTCTTAGAGAAACTTGGAGTGGACATGCAATAATTTCCAGTAAATTTTGCTTTTGGTCTCACATTAGTAACATGAAACGCAGTTGAGCTGATATTCAGATGCATCTCAAATGCAGTTCTATTCCTCAAACTCCTATTAATATATTCTTCTTAAACTTTGTAAGGATAATTTAAAATTTATCAAATGGATTTCTTTGAGTTTTCTTTTATGGCCAAGTTAGAATTATTCAATAGAACTAATTTTACTTCTAATTTGGTGTCTACAAGATTTGTATTTTTTCTTGTGTGCAGCCAGCTTTAGCAATTCGCAGAGCTTGGACTTCAGAGCATTTCGCTTGTGCTTCCAAGTGTACCTGGAAGGGCCTGTCAGAGGCAGGTTCACGCACCCCTTGAAGCCTGTGGTGTCGCAGCGCCTCTGTCTCAGAGGTAGGAACTTGCCTCCCTGAGCTGATTTGGTCTTATTGCCAGGGCTAATTTGTGTAGGAACTTGCCTCCCTGAGCTGATTTGGTCTTATTGCCAGGGCTAATTTGTGTAGGAACTTGCCTCCCTGAGTTGCTTTGGTCTTATTGCCAGGGCTAATTTGTGTAGGAACTTGCCTCCCTGAGCTGATTTGGTCTTATTGCCAGGGCTAATTTGTGTAGGAACTTGCCTCCCTGAGCTGCTTTGGTCTTATTGCCAGGGCTAATTTGTGTAGGAACTTGCCTCCCTGAGCTGCTGTATTGAATGCTTTAGCTTTATTGCCAGGGCTAATTTGTGCTCTGCCTTGTATTTTGGTAATGTCATTAGGGAGGCAAAGTTTCATGTCGTCTCGGTAATGAGTGCTGGGAGCCCTAGTGTTTCTTTAATGGCACATCCTCTGTCTTACTACGAATATGATGTAGCGTAAAATTAACATCAACATGCTCACATGTTTTTTGTGGCTGTTTTAGTATTTTGTGTACCTTTTTGAGGATAACTTTTCTCTTTGTTATACTTCATTGGTTACTTCTTTGAAATTATGGTGGTTCATTATTTCTATTTTTTTGGAAGTTTGTTTATTGTTAACTTCTTACTTTCATCTTGGGAGCTCACTTTATATTTCCTTGTATGGATTTTGCCTTATGAAATTGACTAACTTATTATTTCAAGTCCAAGAATTCATTAGCCATTTACGAGATGCTAGCCCAAAATCTTTCTTAAAGATATCTTTCTTATAAATTTGACATTTCAACAATATTTCTAAGCCCATTTATGTAAGACTCATACAAGTTCTAGGCAGCATTCATACTTGGCAGTGCCCAGACTGGGTAGCCCTCTTACTGGGCAGCTTTCATGCTAAGCTGCCGCCATCTAAGCCCATTTTGTTCTTGGTTTCTTATTTTGCCATGAACGTGTTAGTAGGTCTACCTATTTTTACTTTCCTATTGGGAATACTTTGAACCCTGATTCTTCATGTAAAATTGAAGCGTACCTTCAATTTTGATCGTGTACAAAAATAGTTGACATATTTAGTGTAGGTGTGAATGTTAATGTTTGTTTTCTCCTAACGCTGCCTTCTCTGACCCGGCGACTTCCACCATTTTCATAGGAGATGAGCAACCGCGCACAGCAGAAGTCAACTCGGCGCTGCTCAAGAGAGTGGTTGCAAATGATGATGCGTCTCTTGCTTCAGTGGTCTTTTCAAACCAAGCCGCAAAATGCGACCGTCGTGGAGTAGGCATTGGAGACCTGCTTGTTGTGCTGCCTGGTGGTGATGCGCAGTCCAACAATGCATCATGCATAACAAGTCGTAGCATAACTGAAGTGAACAGGAATTCTGATCTGAGAAGGAGTGGAACAATCCCAGCATCTGTTAGCCCGCATGGTGATGGTAGACATGAGCTTGCTGAGACGAGCGTCGTAAATGCTGAAGGGACGAGCGTTGAAAGTACGCACAGTTTTAAACACGCAATGGCATCTAATGAGCAGAGTGAAGGTGGTGAAGGCTCGTCTAAACCCTCCGTGAAATTCGTATCCAAGGTTACTGGTACTGTGTGTTGTTTTTCCCTGGGCCCTAATGAGTCAGCCAGTAAAACGTCTCCACAGACTGCCTGTGTTGCTGTTTCTGACTCAGGCAAAAAAGCTGTTCCTGTGCCGAACAAAGACGCGGCTCTTACCGTTGTAGCCAAGCATGTTTCGATGGGCGGTGCTCAGCTGCGACTGGGTAAAGAGCTAAATTCTGCAGAAAATAAGTGTAACATTCCCAGGGTGAATTCCTTTCGTATTTCTAGCGGTGGTAGTTCTTCAGTTCCTATGAGAGATCTTTTTTTGGATAGTAAGAGGCCAAATAAACTGGTTCGTATTACTCCTTTAAATTCAAATGGGAGATTCACAGTTACTTCTGCTGATCAGGTGAAAACAATGGAAGGAACTGCTTACATCGTGTCTTCAGTTCCTGGGAGCGCAAGTCGTGGCTGTGCTGAGGCTCCCATAGTTCCAGCTGAGAAGAAGAACGCCAGCGCTGAGAGCAGTGCGCGATGTGCTCAGGATGAGGCAGCGACTTCCTGCTTAGGTGAGAATGGAAAATCAATTGAGCGCTCGGAATTGAGCTCCCTTGAACCTGGCGATGGAGTGACAAAGCAACAAGTCAATGCAGGCCCTGTGACAGAGAGTGGTAAACTTCTGACTGTGCGTGGCAAGAATGGCAAGATGTTGTGCATCAAGGTGCTCACGAAGTCCGATGCAAGCCTGAGCAGCAAAGGTCCTTCTCCTGTCAAGTCCATCGAGTGGACGAGCTCTGGTCCCATGCCATGCGGTGAGTCCATGTATTAACACTTTGAGTGCGACGTGACCCACCGGTGGTCACTGAGGAATGTCTCATAATACTGCCGACTGACTGAACTCAATTTCAAGAAATGCTTTATGAAAACTAAGTGAAAGGGCGATCTATTTAATGGTTGTTACTTTCAAAATTGATTTTTAAAATTAACTCTAATTTCAGTTGAATATTGAACTTCAATTTAACTCGCCGCACTTAACGTTCAAGTCGTACAGTGAGTGATGCAATGAACAAACTTTAATTAAACTCATTAAGGTACGGTACAATGGGAATGGGTGAAGTAGACATTTGTAAGTAATGAACCACCTACTCTTATTATTAGCGCGCAGAGGTACGATATAGTTAGAATTTTTGTAGTAAATTTTGGGGTTTTATTTGGTGGTAGTTTTCTTTGTGTCAGAGCAGTGTGCTAACTCACTGCTGTTGCTAATCGGTGAAGAGCGTACATAAATTCATGTCCATGATCAGTCATATTTTCATTGTATTTTGAAATATCTGCTGTTTTGGTGCAACGAAATCAATGGAAAACTATTACAACTTGGTACAAGTGGATGAACTATTCCATCTATAGGTATTTGTGTTCTCAGGAGGAAGATGGGAGGTCCTAAGGTTAATGTTACTGAAGGTCTTCATTTTGCTAAAAAAAAAGTTATTTTTGTTCCGTTACGGACCTTTTTTTCTCTACATTGGTGTCTTTTTCTCAGCACCTCTTTCTCCTGGTACTTTCATCCTGTTTCGTTAACCTCTTTCAATTTTACTCTTTTTGTGGGAAAAGTGTAGAGGCACTGAGTGCGTAGGTTCTCTATTCTCTTAATTCCATACTAAATGAGGTCTTCTTCTTTCAGTTTTTGGGGGAACATATATTTTATGGGATTAGAAGGGCTCACATTAACTTATAATCGAAATTCTAATCACAAGATAATTTCAAATTATGAATCCGAGTCATTATTTAGTTCGTAACAAATACATGCTGTTCTGCTGTGCATGCAAATATGGGACGAGAAATGTGGGAGCCCAGGGCAAGTAACAGAATTCGATGCTTTTAATCTCGTATGAATGTGCTCCGTCTGTGGACTTGCTGCTGAATTCATCCCACTCCTGGGATGAAGTAGTTACTTGTTTGTTTGTATTTGTAGTGGTTACTTGTTTCTTCTCGTGGGGTGTAACTGATTAGTCACTCTGTTCATCATCTGCCAGCACGCCATGTTTGGTAAGGATACTACGCCATAGATTTCGATGTTTAACTTGGTAAATAGAATTTTATTTGAGTGTGTTGTTTTCGTGCCTGTGTCAGAGTCGTCATTCTTCATCCTGGGGAATTTCAAACTCTTGGACGCTTGTGGCGTAATTTCAGTCTCTGTTTTAATTTATTTCCTTCTTGTTCTTCGTATTCTAGTTTGATAATTTCTTTTGTTTTCTGTTCCCCCTCAGAGGGATACAACTATTGTGTCTATGGGAATTAGCGCTCTTAGGAGTAATATGAGAGGCCCCTGGCTGAAGGTTAGGTTGGCCTTCTTTTTACTGAAATAAAACTTTTTTTGTTTAGTTACACACAACTTTTGTTTTCGGTTCACTGCTGTCCTGCTTTTCAGCAACTACTTCATCCGTAATATATAGTGCTTTCCTATTTTTGGAACGCCATTGTTGCCCTTAGGAAGTCCTCAAGTAACACCTAATCCAATCCATTAAATTCTAGTTTCATTTGGGTATTTAAATGTTATAACTTTATTCTTTTTTTACAACTCGTGAGTATGGATTCGTATGAACGCAGAACCATTTGTCTTTAGCACAATGTTTTTTTATTTTAATTTTTTAATTTTCTTTTCACAAAATTAAGATTGTCGAAAAATCAACTTCTATCAGCCATTCTGACGAATTCAGTGTTTCTTCCTGTAGGTGAAATTATGACGTCCTCTTTTCAAGAATGGTTGTTTATGTGAAGTTCTTTCATCAGTGTGGTGTTGCCGGATTTTTTCCAGATAAGGCCCGCCACTAATGCAACACATCAGTTCACTCACTTGTAACTTCTGAAATAATGCACCTATCGACTTCAAATTACTTTCAAACGAGAGATAAAAACATTCTTTCGTTTGAGAGTAATTTGAAGTCGATAGGTGCATTATTTCGAAAGTTACAAGTGAGTGAACTTATGTGTCGCATTAGTGGTGTGGGGATTATCTGAAAAAGATCGTGCTGCCCTTTTCTGCGTTTTTTATTTCACTTGTTCACGTACATGCGAGAATGTATCGCTCAAGTGACCTTCCGCATGTTTCGCAATGCGGATTCTGTGTTGATTGAATTTCATCTTCTCTTGGTCACGTTGTTGTGAAAATGTTGTCGAGTTGAGCATTGTGTCCTCATGCGTCACGACTTGTGGTTGCTTCACCAATGTTGGTTGGCTCACAATATCATTTATTTAGATCTTATTCTGAAATGTCCTTTTTCCTTTTGCTGGTTCACTCTCGGTCCGCTCTGCTATTCCTTCGTTCACAGCATTGAGTGTTTCAGGTGCTGTGTGCCATTAAATATCAACAGGATTAACCCATGAACTTTAAAACTTAACGTGGTTTACGTTTGAATTTTACTGCCTCTTGGTTCTGTAGAATGTGTTAGTTTTGCCATGCAGCACTGAACGTTAAAGGGATTATTTTTTTTACTTATCGCAGGGAAAGTGAGTTCATCTTTCGACGTGACAAGTGAAGGAGACGTGGACTCACCCGAAGTGAAGGAGATGAGCGTTTCAAAGTCTTCAAGCCAAACTTTGCCAACTTTTTGTCGGGAACAAACCCTAACCAACTGTAAAGAGCCAGACAAAGCTTCCAGCAAGGCTCAAAACGCTACTATAGGCAATGTTAGCATCAACGATGACGAGAAGTCATCTAAAACTGCTCTCACGCCATTAAATAAAGACGAAGGTTCAGCTAATGGTCATGTAGAGGACGTAAAAGAAAAGCTAATTTTCGTCGAGAACTGCAGTATGCCGACTGACGTGCATGACGCTCTGAAAACGTGTGAAGCAACTTCCAAGTGCCCATCGAGCCAAGATGCATCCAAAGGACGTGCTTTGTCTCCTGTTACTCTAGAAGCTGAACCAGAAGGAGCAAATAAAAATTGTGAAGTTCCTACGCCTGTAAAGCTTGATTCAAATAAGCAAGATAATGGAATGGTCAACTTTCCTCGCGAATCAGCTGTTGAATCAAAGAACACTACAACCCTCAACACCGACGTAAGCGTGCCTTCCGGTTATACGGTAAACTCTGCACTGCCGTCGTCGCCGGTAAAACTCACTTCAGAAGCAGACACTTTTGAAAATGATGCACCAGAGAAGTTGAGCGTTGCCCATGATCGTGAAATGTCCCCACAAGACAGTGACCCCGACTTCAAACTTCAGTTAGATATGTCGGATGATGGTGAGGATGAGAGTGAGATCAGTCAGTCTATCCACGTGCCGTGCGAGAGCTCATTCAAACCAAGCGACGTGTCATGCGATGCAGTCAGTCAGGAACGATCTGATATGACTGCGACGAGAGCGTCTGCTATTGGAGAAAGTGATCTTAACTCACCTCTTAAACGTGCAAGTCAGACGGAGCCTGATAAGTCGACGGAGCCTGATAAGTCGACGGAGCCTGATAAGTCGACGGAGCCTGATAAGTCGACGGAGCCTGATAAGTCGACGGAGCCTGATAAGTCGACGGAGCCTGATAAGTCGACGGAGCCTGATAAGTCGACGGGGCCTGATAAGTCGACGGGGCCTGATAAGTCGACGGGGCCTGATATGTCGACGGAGCCTGATAAGTCGACGGAACCTTGTGTTCGGAGCCTGGCTGGTGCAGATGATATGGGTCAACCAGCATCTCTTGGGCCAGCAGAGGAACATCGGGAGCGAACAGTTCTCGATAAAGGAGTTTTGTTTCAATTGAAATTGATGTTAACTTCTGAAACGTCAGTGAATTCTTCACCTCAGAAAAATGTCGCCAATTTTAATTTGCGTGTAGAAAGTTTGTTAAAAGACGGTTCAGTGTCATTCAAAAATGCCGTGGGGGAAAAGAAAAAAATCGCTCCGTTGAAATTAGCTGACGTTGAACTGGACGGCACTGAATCGTTGTTAAAATCAATGGATGAAACTCAGTGTTACGTATCCTCTTCAGGTTCTGCTTCGCGAAAGAACATGATTATTGAACCCGAGTCAGATCTTCGTTCTGCCGTAAAGCCTCTTGATGTTGAAAAGCTGCGTGCTGTATTGATGACACCGAATGACCCTGAATGTTGTGTTGAGGCAGGTCGCACAGTGACCTCTGCGGGTGTTACTTTTGGCGAAGTTTCATCTACTGTCGATATTCCAGCCAAAGTAGAGGCTTCGAAAATCCATGAACCTGAAAGCTTGGTTCAAGTAACCGAAGTTGAAGAAGATAAAAAAGCAGTGCATTCAGGAATAACTGAGGCTGCTCTTGATTCTTCGAGAGTGACTTCGCTTTCTCCGGAACGTGCATCGCCGTTAGGCGTTAAATTCAATTGTGAAAATGCTCAAAGTGTTTGTGATACTGATGGTGCTGTTACGACAAAGCTAACTAATTGTAATGCAGCATCTCTTGCTGATGTCGGGTCTGCAAAGAAGAGAAACTTGGACGTCAACGCAAAGGACTCTTCAAGTGAAGTTCTTCCGCATTGTGCTGACGCTAGAGGTAACAGGAAGTTACTTGGAGGAGGAAAGGATAAGTTTTTGCATGTTAACTCATCGCCCGATAAGCATGACGAGAAAAATGGCCCTATGAACATTGATGAAAATTTCAGAAAAAATGGTGAAATGAACAGCCATGTAGGAGACGTTAATACGACGTGTCAAAAAATGGAAGACTTGGCTAATCGAGTAAGTGCCTTAGAGAAGAAAAAGAAGCATTGTGAAAGGAGAGAGAAGGGTCTGCCAAATGAGAATCACCGTGAAGATTTTTGTGAAAATGAAGGTCGAGGTCCAAACATAGGAACATCGCTCGACGTTCAGAATGAGAAACACTCCAGTGAAGGAAAACGAGGGAGGGAGCAAATTCAGTGCACGAAAGGAACGAAAAGATTTTTAGATGGAACCAAGAAGGCAAATAAGCTTCGGATAGAGCATCATAAGGACAACCGCTCAACTCTATCTAGAAGCCCTGACCGGAAGGCAAGAAAGGAAAGCCATGAAAGAAGTGAAGGTCGAGCTAAGACAAGCTCGTCTGTGAGGAGCGAAGGTGCGAAAAGCATGAAAAAGTCTGACGACGGCTGTAAGGATAGGAGTAGGAATACGGATCGCGTTGCCAAGGAGAACCTGGACTCGAGTATCGGTAACAGTTCTAGGGAGAGAGATTCGAGTGCCAACCACGACTCAGGGAATAGAAACTCGAGTGTCAGACATGGAGACTCCGTTAGCAAAAGCAAGGGTGATTCTGGCAGTCACAAAAGCCAACACAAAAAACATCGGAGGAAAAAGAGTCCTCACCGGACCGCCATCGGTAATCCAGATGATGCTAGGACGAAATCTAATGAAAGAAAAAAAATCAGCGGAAATAGCAAAGAGAAAGTTGGTACTTCTGATCATAATGGAGACACTGATGAGGCTACTAGGAAATCTACTCTGGCTGAGAAGGATGCGCAAGAACATCGTCGCAGTGACGTAAACCATAGCGTAAAGCCAAACGAGTTAAAATGTGAGACTTATAAACTTTCGTCGAAGCCTGCAGAAAAGAGGGAACAGAAAAACAACAACGAAAGCAGGAATAAACAAGAGAATCTCGAAAGCATGGCTGACAAAGAAGTACACGGCCAAAAAAAGTATGATGCTCTAAAGCAGCAACATCAAGATAAACCGGATGAAGTTGAAAATAACAGTGGCAAAGTTGCTAAAAATGTTTTAAAGAACACAGATACATGCAGTAGCATGGTAAAAACAGCTAAAGAAATTACTAAAAATAACAGCTTGAATAAAGGCGAAGGCTGCAGTGTTGAAAGCTCGAAAGTAGGAAAGAATCGCGAAAGAAATGACTTTGATTCTAGACATGTCAAAGAAGATGAGATGCAGAAGTTGGTTCACAACGGCTGTACCATCAAGCGATTGACTGCGAGTAATGAGGTCGTAAAGAACAAGCCTGAAAGCACCACAATGGACAGTTACATTAGCAACGAAAAAGTGTGTGGAAACAGGGCTGGAAAGAACAGTTCAAGTAATGTTGAAATTACGAGCACAACAGCTGCTGGTGCCGTGACCAGACGTGAAGATAGCGATGTAAAATGCAATTCTCTTCTTCCTTCTTACAATGATGACGCACGTAAGTTGGGTGAAGCTGAAGAAGTGGCACAATATTCCCGAAAAGACGACAGTAAAAAGAGGACTTCTGCCGAAATGTCAGATAATGGCGGCGAAGAACTCTATGAAAGCAAAAAACGTTTGAAAGTTTCAGCATCTGAAGATTGTTCAAGTGCGGAAGAAGTTAAACCCAATTTTAGTCGAGTTGAAGAATCATCAATAACGGAAGATCAAAAAGATGGTTCCGCTGTGCATCTGAAAGAAATGGCATGTGCCCTTTTTGCCTCCTCTAGCAAAAACGAAGTTCAAAAACCCTCTCAAGTTGCTAGCGATGAGCGTTCTCATGAAAAATTAGTGGAACCTGCAAACGAAAATTCTTCCTCTTATCGATTGATCGAAAGTGATACTGGCGAAAAAAGTTGTGACGGACAATTACCGCTGAACGAATCATTCAGTTCAGACATTTCGCTACCTTGCATTGATGAGTTTTCTGGCTCATCTCATGACGAAAGTCCCACGACCTCCGATGTTGCAGCCAGACCGCATTCCAGCCAAGTCTCGGTCGTCGTCGAGAAACTCGACCTGCGTCTGTTGGGTGGCATGACCACCATAGACTTATCTCAGCAAGACATCCAGCTTTCCTCGCCGACTCAATGTAAGTCTGGCAAAAAAGTTACGACTAACACAGGCTATGACCAAGTTTCAACGCTTGATCATCGGAGAAAATTGTTTACTCCTCTGAAGAAAGAGCCCTCAAAAATGTCGGTTTCTCCTTTGACTCGGTTATATAAAAATACCAGCTTGACGATTTCTGGAGTAGGGCTCTCTTCTGACAAACTTTGTGCTAGTCCAGCAGTAGCCGGAGTTGGCCGTGATGTGGGAAGTGCTGACGTCGAATTTCCGGGTCTTGTGAGTACAGAGCCTGGAATCTTCAAGGATTCGCAAGCTGAGCGATCACAAAGTCCTCGTATGCAGTCTGGATTATCTTGGGTGCGTGTAAAAGAAACGACTCCCATTAAATTAGGCGCTGAGACGTCGAAAGTGTTCATTGAAGGCTCCTTAGCACAGCCGTCATGTGAGAAAAGGCTCTTGTCCGCAACCGATGATCATAAAGACGATGGTTCAGCTAAAAAGCGCAAAATAGATCATCCGCAAGAACTAACATGGATTGAGTTACTGCACAAAAATTGGAAGAGCACACTTTCTACTTCGATGAAAAATGCTAAGCTAAAGCTGACCCTCCGGAAGGCCTGTGAACCTCCGAAGTTGAACCTCACCATCCTACCCAAGTATCCATACGCTAGTGCTCGACGTGGGTCATACAAACATCCTAGGTTGTGGAGCAACACCTACGGTTTCATTTCACGGACGGGCAACGTTCGCTATAGAATGAACGAAATCCGTTCTGCTGCGAAGAGAAGTCAATCACCAGGCCGCCGTAAACGTTTGCCCCAGTTGCGAAAATCCGCGACTTCTACCAAAAGGCAAGGGAAGGTCAAGAAATCAGGTAAAGACATACACAAGTCGCCGACTAGCGCGCTCAACTACGAGGTTTGGAAAAAGTGCGTGCAGGAGGAGTATAACTTGCGGAGAGGCAGAAGTTCATCTGCTTGCGTCAATAATGATACAAGTGACGGTGAGAAAAATGTTCCATGTGCCAAGAAACACAAAGCTAATAAGCTTAGTAACTCTGCTAGTGCTCGCAAAAAAGAAGAAAATCAGGATGCGGTTGCTGATAGCATTGAGCGCGTTTTGCTACGAGTTAGGCAAGGCTTAGGCTCTCAGAGCTCAGAAAACACCGCTTCTGATGCCTATTCGGCTGGAGCAGAGAAAAATAATCCCTTGGAAGTTCACTCCAACAAAGCAGCTTTAAATCGTACTTCTTCCTCAAATGCACCAAACGGAGAAAACTTGAAAAACGAGAGCAGTCATGATAAATCGGAGAGCTTGGGTGATGTCAGTCTCGTGGATGATGCTCATGATCTTCTGAGTCAAAGTGAGTTGGACTGCATCTCGATGGCTCTTCGTGAAGAGAGCTTTACTGATGATTCAGTGAGCTGTGAAGATTTCAGTGAAACGAGATTTAATGCGGAAAAGGAAGATGACGAAGTTTCTGTACTTAGTAGCCAGGATGACTGCCGACGACAGAACGAATCGCTTTCAATCTCTGGGACAGATGAAAATGATCGTTCAAGAATCAAATCTCAGAGTGACGTGAAGCGGCTTGCTTCGCCGCAGATGACCCTGAATGAGGGAAGCCTTGGGAAAACAAGTGAGACCAACCCCGAAAGAAAAAGAAAAAATTTGGCCAACTGTTCATCAAGGCTTGAAAACGCTTCTCTGGGTGTTATTTCATTAGAAATGACTTCTCCGAGCAGTACCACGACTTCGTCTCACGATGTTCAGATGGCTGATTTGAATGGAGATCAGTCGGACGTCCTTGTTACCCCAGAGCATTGCAAGAAAATACCTTCAAACTCTTCTTTGAAAGTAACGCAGGAGAATTCGTCTTCTTCGTCGTCTGTCAGTTCACAAACTTTTTCTGGTTCACCTAATTCAGGTAGTAATGATCATCTCCCTGCATCCAGTAGTACAGGACGATCTATTACAAGCGAGTCTCCGTTGAAAAGAAATAACATCGAAGGGACACATCGTTCGAGGAGTAAAGATACTATACCTGAAATAAACTCTCCGCTGAATGCATCAGATCGAATAACTATTAAAGGCCCTGGAGAAGGGCGGACCAGCACTAGTCCTTCCATCACTCCCTCTACCAGTTGGGCAAGTGCTGGTTCTGGCTCTGTTGCCGTACCTACGTCTGCAAATCCTGGCCGGAACCAGCCTCGTAGATCCGCACCTGCTTTCTTGAAGCCAGGATCGTACACTCCGGTCTCCATAAGCAAGGTATGTTACTGTATGTGTTCACGCCTGAGTATTGTTTCCTTTTTTGGATATGTGCTAGATATTTTCATGGGTTGGTCAGGTTTTGGGTAAATAGATTGATTTTTCGTTCTGCCTAGTTCTGGTTTCCAATAAAGCATTTTAACTTGAATGAGTCGCCGTTAGTGGGAGGATAGTTTTGAAGAGAGATTTACAAATCCTAACGTGTCTACTAGTCTAAGCGAGTGCAAAAACAATTTTAAAGAAGACCAAGCATCTCTGGAAACTAAAATAGTATGAATAGTTCTGCATTTAAGGCTTTTGAAACGTTTCTTGAAATTTTTCATAGTCAAGTCTCTTATATTTTAACTTAACCCTTAACTACCACTAAGCAACTGAAAATCTGTCACTCATGTTCCCCTTTGTTTCTTCATTGGATTTGTATTACTTCAATTTACTCCTGACTGATGTTATACCTCAAATTGTAGCCATCAAATAATGAATCCAACTAATTTTAGACCCCTAAAAAAAATTTGCCGACCTCTTATCATGTAATTGATTTGTTGCTTTCAGGCCCTTTTGGAGAAAATATACGGTTCTTGCGTTGCTACCAAAATTCGCTGCGACTCCGGAACGCTTGTCCCTTCGTTTATTTTCCGGAACCATAATGGGATCTACATCTTACACTGCACGCGATGCCGGTACTTCACCTCTTCCAAACTGAAGTTCTACGCTCACGAGTCCAAGTGCAACTCCTTGCTGACGTGCAACAAGTGCAGCTTCAAGACGCACTTGCCGGAGGAGATGGAGATCCACCCCAGAATGCACGCGAAAGATAAATACATGTGCTACTGCAACGAATGCGACTACGTCGGTGACAACAAAGGCTCCATAGAGCGGCACGTGATGGTGCACGTGTACTCCAAAGATGGCACTTTGGATGCGTTCCTAGAGTTCTACACTACCAGCGGGAATACAAGTCCTGAAAAGCGGTGTCCTTTTTGCGAAAAGTTCTTCAAGAACATGAGCGAGGTTCGGGCCCACGTGCGTGAGCACACCAACATCTCGTCGTACTCGTGTAGCCGCTGCGACTTCATTGGCTTCTCCCAGTCTGCTATGACGAAACATGCCAGTGTTCATGTCAAACGAGTACTCAACTGCTCATTCTGTTCCTACTCTTCCACCGACCCGCAACTCATCAAGAAACACTTCCTTACGCATGTCTCAGTCGTGTCCTAGGTATTCTTAATTTGTTGTTGACTTCCAGTTGTTCCATGCAAAGTTCTCCCGTCTGATTGATATTTCTTATTTGACTTGTGCTGCTCTGATTACGACAGTCTATGAGACGCGTTAAATGTGTGTTTTGCGCTGAACTCTCATTAAAGGTGTTCTATGTAATGTAAACCTTAGAATTGTGGTGTCTGAAACGTAGGGATGCGCCGAACCTGAACTGAAACGTTCAGTCCTCCAGATTACTGACTAGGTGAGTTTTATGAATTACTATGAGAGCTTTTCGTGTTTATTTTGAAATTAATATTTTTTTTCATTTACTGCCAAACACTCACTCGTGGAGTCTAAAATCTTCTAAAGAAAAAATGAGATGAAAGTACTGAAGAGCAATTGACTGACAGGGGGTTGCACTCCCGTTGGTATGAGGTTCAACGCCTTATTCTATTGTTATATTTTTTGGTAAAAACAAAAGATCTTCAAGTATGGACTATTGTGGTGGAAATAAGTATAGGCCACTAGCGTATTTCTTCGAGACATTTTTAATACTGTCAGAAATTTGTTTAAATTTTCGGCAAGCGTGAACATTGTAATATTAAAACCATCTGGACCAACAATTCGAGTTCGTGTCAGGCTTTTCAAATTTTGAGGCCCGAATTAAAACATTTCAAACGGAATTTAGTTTAGGATACCTGAATCCAAATGAATAACTAATGAAACATATTAAATTTGGTGTAATGAAAATTATAATTTCCTAATTAAGCGTTTTCTTTGTATTAAAGAACTTTTACGAGTCTTTTTTATGTTCATTTCAATAATTGAGGAAGGTTTCCAAGGGGTATTCCATTCCAATATTTCTCAACACTTTAACTGCGACGTGAGCCACATTTGGTCACTGGGGAAGTTTTCATTATGCTGCTGACCTACCAGTAGTCACTCAATTCAAACCAATATTCAATCAAAACTAAGTGAAAAAATGATTCAGTTAATGTTTGGTATTTTCATCATTGCTTACTACAATTGACTTTAAATTTGAATTGAATTTTAAACTTCGGCTTTAACCGACGCAGGCAAAGTGTGAGAACATTCCATCAATGCGGCCGTCCTCTCGCGCTGTCTTCACTTTGAGGAGCAAGCCTTGATTTGATGTCCCACAAATTATTAATCGAGTTAAGTCTGGAGATTGAGCTGACTAACCCCTTCAGGGGGATACAACTATTTTATCTATGGGATTTAGCGCTCCCAGGGGGAAAATGTGAGGGCCCGAGCTGAGAGTTAGGTGGGCCTTCTTTTTTTTTAAATAAAATAGTTCTTGTGAGGTTATGAACCATTTTTTTGTCGGTTCACTGCTGTCCTGTTTTTCAGCACCTACTACTTTCTTCTTCGACTTTGATCTTGTTTCATAATCTTCTTTCTCAACTTACAGTTTCAATGCCCCTTCTGCATAGATTCCGCGTTCCCTTAACTCCACACTAAATAGTGCCTACCTCTCTTTGGATCGCCTTTGTGGCGGATAGAGAGGCTTAACGAACTAATGATTTAATCTTGAGCTAACTAATCAATAACTTGACATTGTGTGAGATGAAGAATATCTGAATGCCTAGCTGGGTTTTGGAGCCATATCTCCATGAAGGAACACGTCAACTTTATCCTACCCTGCTGGTAAATCAATGTCAGATTTTTTCTCAAATTTGAGTTAACTTTTCAGATTTTGTTTGTTCTTCTTTTGAGCTAACCTGGTCTGGCCAATGGAGGGTAATTCTTCCCAAGGCAAGAGCTCTACTCTCCAAATGGTACTTAGAAATATGGTCTTCATCCTTTCTCAAATCATGCCAATATAATTCGACCATCCGCATCATCCAAATTGGACTTCTTTTTATCCTAGAAAATAACATTCCTTCATTTTCTGAAGTCTAACTAAGTGTCTTTTTTCTACCCATTTTTCCTAGTCTTGTTTTTTTTTGTGAGTGCTGGTGGCCTTTTTTGTTCTTCTACTTTAAATTGCTTGAGACCTGGTGGCCTTTTTTGTTCTTCTACTTTAAATTCCTTGAGACCTGTGAAACATGACCAACTCTCAATGTGACTTTCAATTTTAGTGAAGTTATAAGATTTTTTCTTTCTTCTTTTTCTCCTTTTCTCCCTTTGACTAATTTTGTTCTCTTTTTCTTTCTCTCCAGATTGCATGTAGAAGGCTGTTGTGGACTATTTCCAGTATTATGTATAAACGTTTCTATTATTATTGCTGGCGATTGAAGGAAAATTACATCTTGACACTTTGAATACAAGAATGTAACTCTTACCAACTCCTGAAAGTTTTTCCTTCTTTTCCATAGCGCAATAATTCCAAACTTCAAATATTTCAAATGTTGAACTTGTCATTCCGAGGTAAATATCAACATGAGAATAACATTGCAAATCTGAGGCCTGTTTTCTTCGGTGTGTGTCTTGAGTAATTGAGAAGTATTTTTTAAGTGTTACAAATTAATTTTTGCCCCGAAAATTTCAATTTTGGTATTGAAGTTCGCATAGCACGGGACAAACTGAAAATGCTAGTACTCATAGTTTTCATGTTATAATATATTCATGTTTCATGAATATATTTCATGTTATGATAGTCATGGTCAATGCATGCTAGCTCAAAATGAGTATCATCGCAAGAACAACAGTAGCTCAACATCATCGCAAGAACAATAGTAGGCTCATCAGGTAAATAGCATCGCAAGAACAACAGTAGCTCAACATCATCACAAGAACAGCACCAGAGAGGCCGTGGTATGCAGATGCGCGCCGCGTGCACTGCTGCCTGTTCTCAGGACTGGCGAGTGGTGACAGCTACGAGCTTTTAGTCACCATACAAACGAATTTCATGTGTGCCGCCACCCCCATTTGGTCCGCTATGATGTTGCCAAGATGCTTCTTTGCGTCCGCTTGTCTATATTTCTGTAGGTCATTCCAATTGAGCTCGTTTTACCTTGTTCGCGAAATAATTATTCTGGCAAGGTGTTGGTAATGGTGTCTTTTTTGGCATCTGTTCCAGTACAGCGAAATACTTGAAATTATGCATCATTTGCCAATGAGAGCTGTGCGTCAGTTCAACAGGGGGTGGAAATATGTGCTAGACCATGCGACGTTGTAGCATGTGGAATGTTGTATCCAGATTTTAGTTCTTACAGTAATTTTACTCGTGACTCTTTTCGATTCATCAAATCTTAACGTGACTGTGGATTGTCTGCTAACATATTAGCCTTGTACGAGTTTAACCATATAGTTCGACAACATTTAGCCTTACGGTTCGTTTCTATGTATTTCACATTCATTGATGAGCAACAAATTTTTATAGCTGTATTTTCAGGGCGTTTTATATTTTTCTAACTTCGTTTGTCGTTCATGTGTTTTCGAATCAAATATTCCGACTTGCGATCTCAATGTGGCGTCAAATGACCATGAACATTAAACCTCATGACAATTGAGTTTCGAACTGTCGATGGAAGCTGCCGCGGTAACATGATACTTTAAAGCTCATTATCCGAAATTCACTTTCGCACCACTAGTTGGACCTTTGTATCTTGTTCAGTAACATCGATGCGTGGACTTTTCAGGGAAGATGATGTGACATGCTGATCTTTTGACGTGTGTATTTAGTGTGTAGAAATATATTTAACTTGATATTCTACCCTTTTCTGTGTATTTGATGGATATCCTCATGCTAAAATCTGCACCTGCTAAATCGGAAGTACTGTAAAATTACAATTGCTATCAACTTCATAACTGTTGGGGTAGAATACTGTCGAGTTTGTATTTCTCATTTGTATGTTAGTGAACCTTCACGCCGATGCTCACTTGGTTTTATAATAATGATATTGAACTTACGCGCAATCTAATTGATAAAGTGGAACTGTTTGTGTATTTTTTTCTCGTGTTGATTTTTGTTTTGAGATGCTAGTGTTTAAATTAACTTTAATATCCTTTGCTTTTTGTTACTTAATTAAAAATTTTGTGATTGAAGGAAAAGTGTTGAAATAAATGAAGCACTTGTAATATTTCCTCTTTTAATTTTTGATAGTTACTGTTGAGTCTCAATAGCTTTGCTGCATATATCATTTGCTCACTAATTAAATGCACAGGATTTCATCATATTATTACATACTCTAGGTATTACTTCCAGTGCAGCACCGAACCGAGGTCATTACTTATGGAACTGCCCAATGAGCGACTTTTTTTGCTGCTACATTCTTTGTTTTAGGTTTTATGTTGACCACAGACATGTTGCGGTGCTTATTCTGTCCGCACCTTTTGTTTGTTTTCTAGTTGAGGTTTTGTGGGCGAGTTTGTTGTTGATGTATTCCATTCTGATGAAACTTTTATGTATGCTGCGGATGCGGATCAATAATTTGTGTCATGTTCAATTTTTATTGCCTTTAAATTCGTGGATTTTGTATACTTGCCGCATATTGTATAATATTAGTATTGCTGCGGTGGCTCGGACATAGCCACTTTGGGTATGTATTCTGGTGCGTTTGATTAGAGCATACCCAAACCATTTACGTGTTTCACTCCCATCTCTTATCTTAACGTAGAATTAGCTACTGAAGAAGAGGCTTAAGTTTATCGCTATTGAAAACGTCGCCTGTGTTGTTGTGAAATCTGTTGTGAGCTGCAGCTATCGGTGACAAATGATTGAGATGGGATCAACTCCAAATTTTTACGTTTTTGTGATGAACTATTTTGTTGTGGGGATCCATTTGTAGGAAAATTGCGGCAGGGCTCCGTTACCCATGGTCAACTTGGGTATTTCAAATTGAGGTTGACATTATTTCAACTTCCCACTTTCTTTCCAGTGCAATTTCGTTTGTTTGTAAAATTAAATTTCGCAACGAATTGAAACAATTAAAAAAACTCGTCCAATGGCGACAACTTTCTCGCTTAATGTGAGGTGTAAATTAGTAGAGAAATAGTTTGTGTTGGCAAAATTGGTAATTTCACCCTGAGTAGGGATTCGCTACCCCTCACGTGTTCAAGTTGATGATGAGCTGCCCCGAAGGAATATCGTATACCGAGCTGTCGCCTCTTCTCGAGGAGGCAAAAATAGACGATTGGTTTAGATTTGTCTACACTTTGCTTTGAAAACTGGCGCCCCAGGGATGATACTGTTCAGTGACCCCAGCAATAAGTAGGCCTTGGGGATTTCTATCTTCCATGCTCATGCTGCTTCTTTCAGTTTTCATACCTAATTCGCTTTCTCTTTGTCGCTTCTTTCTTTTATTTCCTGACTCACTGTTTCTATGCGAAGGTTATTATGTGATGAAACGCCTTGTTTATAAATAACACGTTTTGCTAAGCCCATGCTAAATGGTCCCTTTTCTTTCTGTTGTGAAAACGTCTTACCTATGAAAGCTTTAAAATAATAAACTACTCAAACCTTCACTCCAGTGCTTCATCAGGCGAACTAATATCGACCCGGATTGCAGTCAAATGCATGCCTAAAGAGGCACACTAGAGCTATGTCACACTGTACCGTAATCGCATCGCTAACATCTCTCTTTGTATCTTGATTCAATGACCCTAGGCCACGGGTACATGCTAAGAGGATTCATAACTTTACTGCGTTCGTTGACATGAAATTTTCTAGGGAGCAGAGCAAACGCTCCTGACGCATCGCTGGGATCGACAACCGTTGAGTCACTCTCTCGGCGAGTCACCATTATGCCCTGTTCTCAGCCATGACTTCGTCATTGGTTAACCGATGCTCTTCGCTGCGCACTTCTTGCCACTCACTCGGCAACCAATACTCGCCGTCGAGATCTTGAATCAATGAAGCTTACCTAGTCAAAAATTGATATTATGACTGTTGCTCTCAGTAACATGATTAGCCCCCGACACGGCTATCGTACACCTCGTGTGGTTTTTCCGTCAATTAACGACCTTTATAATAAAAAAAAAATCCAATGTGTTTTAATACATCTCATGTATCAATTTTTTTTTAAATAAACGGTTTTCCTTCTTTTTCTTTCACCTCACGGATTCCATTGAACGCCACGTCAAGACATCAACCGAGGCTTTTGTCACAGTTTCCTAACACCGTAAGCAAAGCAAGACGGGCGTCACCTCCAGGTTTTTGCGACTCGGGAGACTTTGCGATCCACAATCACTGAGCTTGTATGCTGCATTGCCAGTAGCCTCACAAATAATTTTTGTATCAAATACACCTTGTGCTAACTCATCCTTTCTCGTTGCCTGTCTTGTCCGATATTGTTCACCCCAACTTACCAAAGAGTCGATATCACGACACCCGTATTAACAACTGCAAGAGCATTGAGAATTTTTTATCAAACATGGGCTGATAGATTACTTTATAAGTTTTATTGAAGAGTAATTTAATTTGCTCTCGTGCGATAAGCGAAAACATTTTGCGTCTAGGAAAATTTAACTCAGTGCCAGGTTGTAGAATATTCTTCATACCTTCCAATGGTGGAGACATTTTTTTCATGTATGGGGCCTGGTACGAAATTGAATGAGCATTAAAATTCACGAAAAATTAAAATTGACAAAGTTCAAAAGAGGAAGAAATAATACCCAGCACATATGATAACAAGGTGGTAGGTTAATGACGCGGTTGGATGGTAGATGTAGTAATTTGTAGTCACAGCTCTTAATATTGCTTAGCTTAAATAAAAATTAAACGGGATCATAATAGAATAAGTGAAGATATTAATGCAAGCTTAAATGTTTTGCTTAATATGTGCGTTACTTGAATTTTATTTAAATTTAGTTATATTAGGGCTGTTAGGAATTTAATGCTTTAAATTGCCTTTGATTTCTAAGTAGGAAAAACTGAGTAATTGTTAAATTTGCTAGAGTTCCTCATAACGGGAGTTTCTCGTAGTGCGGAATGATTACATTCAACAAAAATTGCTTCAGTCGCTGACTCATAGCAGTAGATTCCGTCAATTAACGACCTTTATAATAAAAAAAAAATTCCAATGTGTTTTAATACATCTCATGTATCAATTTTATGTAAAAAAGTATGAGATATTAACAAGGATAGTACGAGAACACTGCAGGTGCCCTTTGATTGTGATGGGTGACATGAATGGCCATGTTGGTATACTTAGTGAACCTGTGAATGCAAATGGACAAAAATTGATTGATTTCTGTGATGAAAATGAACTTGAAAATCT
>JACJUY010000997.1:129819-171858 GCA_014220935.1 Platorchestia sp. MABIK | reverse complement strand
TAAAATCCAATGTATCGACGTTTCATGTTTGTACTTTATTGGAAATAAATGTTTTTTATTTCTTTTCTTTCTTTCTGTGATGCATTGTTGAAGACACTTTTTTAAGTGCCCTCCCATATTGAAATTTGAGCTTACGAATATGGGAACTAGTGAGATGAGGGATTATGGTGGAAAGTAAAACGGGTAGATCCAAATTGTTTTTCGTCTTTGACTGTGAGGTTGACGTTAGAGGTAATTTTACGTTGTTTCGTATCAACTAGTCAGCTAAAAAACTGGCTCGGATAAAATGAAATATTTTACAATAACACAAAAATTAAATTTCATATGCTACTGGCATTGGCACAAAAAAGTTCACCGGATTCATATAGATGAGACGGATCGTTGTACAATACCAGCCATTGTACCATTGTACCATTTGCAACACTCCTGAGACAAAACGAGAAAGTCAAAACTGGCTCGGATAAAATGAAATATTTTACAATAACACAAAAAGTAACTTTCAAATGCTACTAGCATTGACTCATAAAAGTTCACTGGATTCAATTAAGAAGGATCGTTGTACAATACCAGCCATAACATTTGCAACACTCCTGGGACAAAACGAGAAAGTCAAAAACAACCTAAAATAGTGTGGCCAAAGTATACTCAAAGAGTCTAAGGGACGGCACATTGTCACACAATATTAACTCGAGCATTTTAGGAAAGGGATTAAGTTCAAAGCAACATCACTCTTCGTTTTTTCAGTTAGTGTTGTGTAGCTTCTTTTCAACACAACTAGAGATTTATTTAGCTGTAGCTGCAAACTACAGTTTCAGTAGCTTTAGACTACAAAGGCAGGAGTAAGTAAACACTGGAAAGCACGTGTAAGTGTATTGGGCGGCTGTCGGTAACAGACTTCCTCTCAAAACATGCCGTGCCCGAAAGTCAGGCAAGAGGAGCGTAACAATATTAATAACATCAAAATTTATCTTTGGGTAAGCGTGCCCGAAACCGATTTCAAGATTGAAAATTACCTAGAAAAGTAAACTAACCCAACGAGGCATTGGTTGTCTAGTTTGTCATCAACCTAACCAGGTGACCTAACCTATCGGTCACCAACCTAAAGCCGAATAGAAGACGTGATGTCTTAATCACATACCGTTCATCTAACATAGGGCTGAAAGCTCTGTCAGTATCAGGCGCCTTACTGTGGAACAAACTCCCCCAGAGCATCAAAACCCCTCAAACACTTAGAGAATTCAAAACTAAAATAGCTCTCTATCTTGCGTCTACACAATAAGTGTGAACTGCAGTGCGCAATGGAAAAGAAGTCAGGAATTTTTAGTGCTAATTATCTTATCTTTTCGTTACATCATACGACAATCAAGACAAATCTGTATTATGCATGTGCAAAATGATTCCTTGTATGCGAATATTAAGTACATGTATGTACTCACATGTGTTGCTCCTATGTACGTATATGTGTATAAATGTGTTTGGATATATAAATGTATGTGTGTGTATATATATGTAGAACTTCTTCCCTTCCTAAAATGCTCTAGTTAATATTGTGCGACAATGTGTCGTCCCTTACACTCTTTGAGTATACTTTGGCCACACTATTTAAGGTTGTTTTGACTTTCTCGTTTTGTCCCATGAGTGTTGCAAATGTTATGGCTGGTATCTTACAACGATCCTTCTCATCTATTTGAATCCGGTGAACTTTTTTGTGTAGGATATGAAATTTAATTTTTGTGTTATTGTAAAATATTTCATTTATCCTAGCCAGTTATTTAGCCTACTAGTTGATACGAAACAATGTCAACCTCACAGTCTAAGACGAAAAACAATTTGGATCTACCCGTTTTACTCTCAACCAAAATCCCGCATCTTACTAGTTCCTATGTTCGTAAGCTCAAATTTCAATATGGGAGTGCACTTAAAAGAGTGTTTTCAACAATGCATCGCATGCACAATGTTTTCTGGACCACTTGTAATAAAATGCATTGTTAAAATCAGACCAACGCACGGAAAGGAAATGCATTTTAAAGGTACTTATCTCCCAACCATTTGTTTGTTTAGAAATTAACCTGTATAAGCACTATGGTTCCCATGTGTAGATATCAAGTCATGGTCTAAATTTCAAGATATTTGAAAAAAATTTTCGCTCATATTAAAACACTTGAACGTGCGACGTAATTCATCGGGAATTTTTACTTTCCTACGCTCTTGTGTGCATTAAGACGGAATCATTTTCGGTAGCTAACTTTTCGTATTGCTCCAGCTATGCTGCAAATGTTACGGACTCATGATCCAATATACGCGCACCCTAACAAGAGTGTTTTAAACTATGTGTCACAGGGATTTTAATTCTTAGCTACTTATATTTATTTGCATTTTCAAAACTATATTAATTACCGCAAAGAAAGGATGTTAATGTGAGGGTACTTTAGCATCTTTTTTCTCTTTTTCTCTTAATTAAAACATTTTAAAAAAGGCCAAGGTTTCGAAGAATGTCATAACTTTAAAGAACATCATTTTTTAATCTTCTTATTCTGGTCTTAAATTGCTCTTCTTACTCTCTTACTCTCGTGAATACATTATGACAACACTATTTTGGCTAGTTAACTTTTTGTCCGGTTTCACCTATGTTGAAAATGTCACGGCTAGCATTGTACAACAATCCTTTTCATATCTTTGACTCCGATGAACTCTTCACGCCAGCGGTATTAGCGTAAGAAATATCGTAACAATTTTTTGTTTTGTTAAAGTGAATATTATGTTCTTTCCGAAGCTCCCCACTTGGCCCACTAGATGATGCATCCGTGTGAAAAATTGTCTCAAATCCCAACTGTCTACCTCATAGTTCTAGACGCAAAATAAATCAAATCTGTCCATTTTACTTCTAACATCAATCCCTCACACTCGTATCACTGGTTCCTATGTTTTTACGCTCATAATTCAATACGAGTACGCACTAACGAGAGGGTTTTCAGCAATGCGTCACTTGAATTATGCTTTTCTTTGTCACCTGTATTTTAAATGCATTGCCAAAATCCGACTGCCGCGACTAAGAGGAACGCATTTTTTTTTCGTGCTTTTCTCCGAATCATGTTTTTGACATTTATCATGGATATTACGATAAACATGTATGAATAGCAATTAAGGATCTAAATCATTTGTCTCAACACTTAATTAACATGGGTATGACGAAAACCCTGTACGAATAGATATTAAGGGTCTCTGTGTTAAGGTATTTAAACGCGATTTTTGCTTTTATTTCAATTTAAATGCACACAAACGAATGCATTTTTTAACTAAGCGTTACGAGGATTGTGTTCTCTTAGTCATTTACATTTAAATGCACTGTCAAAATCAGATTAGGCAAAGGAAAGGAACTTATTTTTGATGTACTTCTCTGTCAATCATTTTTTTATTCAACATTTGACACGTGTATCACGATACTAATGTGTTATTATCAGTTAAGGATGTTAATGTTAAGGTGTTTTAAAAACCAATGTATCAATATTTCATGTTATACATTATTGGAAATGAAATGTTTTTTTTTGCACTATTATTCTACCGTTTTGTCTGCCTCCATACGTCACGTTTTCAAGTGGTATCAGAGTTTCGGTGGTCTGTTCTTAGGTACGAATTGTTGCCGGGTAACCTGTCGGCAGGTAAATAGTGGACTCATGGTTTGGTTAAAATACGTTCCGATAAGTTACGTCAAATTAGGTTAGGATAGACAAGGATGGATTGTTGAAAGGCAGATAGGATGAAGGTGCGTAACTGGGGCTGCAACCACATAACCTCATCACTGTTGAATGCTGAGTCTGACAGACTGTCTGTTCCTTTGGTCTGCAACCACACAAGCACAACTTGATCAATCTTGACCTTGGGTGACCTGTCTCAACCCTCAGTGTCATCCTCCCCATCACAGAAACTGGCGTAGTAGTCTCCATCTCCTCGCTGGTACTCGACAGGTCAGCTCGAAAGAAGATCTCAACTTTCTTCTCTAACAGGGACTTGAATTTTAAACTCTTGAGCATTATTTCCTCAAAAGTTCCATCCATTTGAAGCCAAATTTGGGGTATGGCCAGAAGATACTCCTCATCCTCGGCAAACCTCCTCTGTACGGCAGCGAGGAGGGTGAGGTCTGCACATGTTGGCCACAGGTCATCTGGTTGACCAGCGTCTTCTTGGTCTCCATGAGGATGGGGATCAGGCAGCCCAGGTACCATGTCTTTTCCCTCTGGATGTGATCCTGTGCCTTGGTGACAGGTTCTTTTTGAGATGACGTCGAGACTGGGAGCTTTGCTATCCATTGTGGATAAGTTCGGTCCCCATCTCGGACCTCCCTATTTCTGCCTCCAAACCATGAGCTGGTCGCTCTTGTGCTGAACTGGAACCAAAAACTCAAATTTGCGACAACTGTTAGTTCGAAACCAAATGTATCGACGGTGCCGATGAATTGATAACGCTGGAATAAACTATCGGAAAACTGATAATATGATATTGTTATCGCAACAACGCCCACCCATGCCTATAAGTAGAAACGAAACTTTCTCTTAACTGATCTCACAGAGAGGAAGTTTGTTTGTTTTGTAGGAGAGTTGCTTGAAAAATTTTCCTACTTTCATTTTCCGAGCTGAGAGTAAGTAAGTTGAGAGTAAGTGGAGTGTGGGGAGGTGTAAAAGGGATTTAAGGGAGGTATTAAATGTAAACAAGTTTCATAATTCTGAGCTTGAGTGGGAGTATCAGGAAAAGATGAAAGTAGAGTATGGGAGGGTGGTTGTAAGTGAGGTTGGTGGAGTGGAAGGGGAATGGAAGTTATTTAAGGATGCGGTGGAGAAATGTGCATGGGAAGTGTGTGGGGTGAGGAAGGTCGGAGGGGGGATTAGAAAGGGGAGTAAATGGTGGAACAGAGAAGTAGGAGCGGCTGTGAGAAGAAAGCGGGAGTCGTTCGAAAGGTGGCTGCAAAGGAGCAGCCATCATAATTTCGAAGAGTATAAGGAGAGGAAGAAAGAAGTACAAAGAATGGTAAGGAGAGCAAAGAGGGCGGCGGATGAGGAGTGGGGGAGGAAGTTGGGAGGGGACTTCGTGGAGAGAAGGAAGGTTTCCTGGAAGGAAGTGAAGAGAATTAGGAAAGGACAGGTGGAGAGTGAGGCAAGAGTGAAGGATGCAAATGGTAAGCTACTAGTGGAGGGATGTGATATGAGGAAGAGATGGGCAGAGTATTTTGAGGAACTGCTGAACGTGAAGGATGATGGGGTTGCGAGAGTGGTAGCTGTTGGAAGTGATGTTAGAATGCCTGTGTTTGGTGAAGTGAATAGCAGTCTAATAAAAAGTGAAGAAATGAAAGGTGCGTTGGATATGATGCAAAATGGGAAAGCTCCAGGTATGGATGGCTGCGCGGCTGAATGCCCAAAGAAAGTAGGAAATGCGGTGGTAGAATGGTTAACACGTTTGTTTAATGTGTTTTGAGGCTAGTAAAGTGTCTGTAGATTGGAGTAGCGCGTGTGTAGTTCTGTTGTAACAAGGGAAAGGTGACAGGAATGAGTGTAGTAATTTCAGAGGTATAAGTCTACTGAGTGTCGTTGGGAAGCTGTGTGGAAAAGTTTTAATTGGAATAGTGAGAGTGGTGACGGATGGTGTGCTTGCTGAGGAACAATGTGGTTTTAGAAGTGGTAGAGGTTGTGCGGATCAAATGTTTGCTGTGAGGCATGAAAATGAGAAATACTTGGCAAAAGGAAAAGATGGATATTGGGAATTTATGGATCTAGAGAAGGCGTATGACAGAGTGAACCGTGAGGCTTTATGGCAAGTTGTAAGCTTGAATGGAATGGGTGGGAGACTGTTGAATGCGATCAAGAGTTTCTACATTGATAGCAGAGGATGTGTGAGAGTAGGGAATGAGGTGAGTGAGTGGTTCCCAGTTGTGACAGGAGTGAGACAGGGATGTGTGATGTCGCCGTGGTTGCTCAATTTGTTTATGGATGGTGTAGTGAGAGAAGTGAATGCCAGAGTGTTGGGAAAAGGTACGCAGTTGGTGGGACAAAATGGTATGAATTGGGAAGTGTGTCAGCTGTTGTTTGCAGATGATACAGCGCTTGTGGCTGATTAAGAGGAAAACTACTGAG
The DNA here is from genome assembly GCA_014220935.1 of Platorchestia sp. MABIK. Lineage (NCBI taxonomy): Eukaryota > Metazoa > Arthropoda > Malacostraca > Amphipoda > Talitridae > Platorchestia > Platorchestia sp. MABIK. Next base: position 165,736 of record JACJUY010000997.1, on the reverse strand, counting down.
ACTGATTGCAGAGTTTGGTAAAGTGTGCAAAAGGCGTTAACTGAGGGTAAATTTAGATAAAAGTAAGCTGACGAGATGTTCAAGAGGTAGAGTGTTTGGAACTTTGGATGTGAGGATGAACGGTGAAGTGATAGAGGAGATAGAGCATTTTAGGTACCTCGGGTCGGACGTGGCTGTGAAGAATAGTATGGGAGTAGAAGTGAGGCATCGGGTGAGTGAAGGCTGTAAGACATTGGGTGCAATGAGGAAAGTTTTTGAATGCAGGAGTTTGAGTATGGGTACTAAGAGGGGACTGTTTGAAAGTTTAATCGTACCAGTTTTGCAGTATAGAGCAGAGTCTTGGGGTTTGAGGGCAGCTGAGAGGAGGAAGCTGGCTGTGTTTAAGATGAAGTGTTTGAGGAGCATGTATGGAGGAACAAGAAGAGATAGGATCACGAATGAGTTGGTTAGGGGGCAGACGGGTATTGTCAAAAAGATGAGCAGGCGACTTGATGAAAGAGTGCTTGGATGGTTTGGGCATGTTGAAAGAATGAATGTTGAGCGGCTGCGAAAAAATATTTATGCATCGGAAGTGAGTGATATTAGAGAGCGAGGTAGGCCACGGATGAGTTGGATGGGTGGGGTGAAACGTGCTTTGTATGAGAGGGGTCTGACTGTGGACGTGGCGAGAGGAATTACTGCGGACAGAAGTGAGTGGAAGCAGTGCATAAGGAGGTAATTTTATTTTTTTGACGCGGTACTGGAAGCCTGCCCGCGTGTGATTGAGTTGACCTGTCTTGTGCGGGGGGAGAGGCTGCACTCAATGAAGCAGTCGGGGTAAACCAGCTATGGCTGTCGGGCATGACTGTGGAAGGTGGTTGTGCTGGGCTGCTGCTGATCCGGGCAGTTCTGGTGCGGCCAGTGCTGCCTCTCTCGCCTCCTAGTGACTAAGGGTGAAGATTGTGGCCTGCTGTCTGCTATCCTCCAGTAGGGAGGAGAAGCCTGGTACATGTATGTATGTATGTATGTATGTATGCATTTTCCGTGTCTAAATTTGTATTGATTTTAAGTTATTTTTACGGGATTCTGTTGAACTCAGATTTTGCAAAGTCTTCACTGACACAGCATCGGCCTCATTTTCCCAAAGTCAGATTGCTTCTCGGAAAGTAACACTATACAGGGTGACCGGCACTTTGTTGAACTAATTTTATCATAGGGTCGGAACCATTTAAATGAACAATTTTTTATTAAAACCGTGTGATTGAAAATATTTCGTTGAAGAGTTACAAGGACTTGAAATTTGAAACGTATAGGAGAAAAATTCCTACTTTGAGAGTGGCAGTGAAATGAAATGTAGAAGTTAGGTAAGCATTTTTATTATGAACACAAGAAACAGAATAGTAGCCGTAATTATTTCGATCACGAGAAACAGTTTTTCGAATTAGTTTAGATAGCGACAATATTTGATCAACAAGCTTCTCATCTGTTGCGATGCCGACGTAATGCCGGTGCAATGATTGCCTGATGCGATCGAAGACGCCAAGAGTTCCAAGAATCCTTGCGGAAGCTTCACCAACACTACCGATGAGGTCTTCTACGGAATGAATTGTGTTTCGCGCACGAAACTCTATAAATGTCCCCGGAGTTGAAATCTTGGGGCGTTATATCAGGAAATCTACGGCCATGTGATGAGGCCGCCGCAGCCAATCTAGCGAAATGAATATCGGGTATCCAATAACTGCCTAACAGCAGTGAAATCTGTTTCTTGCGGTCATAATTATAGTCGTTATTCTGTTTCTCGCGCTCTTACTAAAAATGCCTTCCTGAATCCTACATTTCATTTCCCTTCCACTCTCAGTGTACAAATTGTTTTCAATTTGTTTCAAATTTCAAGTCACTGTAACTTTTTAATGAAGCATTTTCGACCACACGGTTATTGAGCAGAAAGTGTTTATTTTATCGGTCCTAACCTTATGTTAAGTTTGTTCAGCGAAGTGCCAGTCACTTCACTCTATAGATAAAAAACCTTGACTGATTTCAAAATGTTCTATTCGTATTTGAGTTCATTTTTGTGAAGGAATTACTCAATACTCAATTTATACAAATTTATGCAAAGGCTAGTTGCACCAAAATAACGCGCCTCTGTGAAAATGTGACCAAACGCAACTCGAGCATGTCATGAAAATATTTATAGACCGAAATAAATTCATGTTCTTATAATTCAGCTTGTAAACAGAAATATAAATTTGATGGAAAAATTGGTTTTCAAAAAAGTTTTAACATGCTGGCATACGTTTTTTTACATTAATAGCAATGTCGTTTGCAGAAGGCATCTTTCTATTACAAGATAGATTTTCAATTTTGCTCAGAAAAAGTAGCCACTTTTTTACATCTTTGCTGCCTCTAAATTCCAGAGGCATTTGTTGATGATCAAGTAGTTATGTTTGGGCATGTAGTATCATTGTGTGGAAGTTTGAGCTTTAAGTACATGCAAATTAAGCTCAACGTTCCCTATTTTCCAAATAGGGTCTGACTCTTCGTGCTTTTTATAACTGAACTTCAGGAATTGACTTTTGTGCAAAAAACTGGACACTTGATAAAACGAAGTGCGTTCGGGACGCTAGACCTCGGAGATTATTATCAATGACCTATTAGGTGTTAAATTTATTTAAATTCTTAGCTTATGATTTAGCGGAAATTTGACAGACGTTTTGTTCAAATTTTGAGGGGCTCAAGGAAGAACTTTTTAAAGATCGTTAAAGTGAAACCCAAGCTAAACATTTTGTCAGAATAATCCTAACACTGAGCAGCCATAATGTGTTGTTCCAAGGTGCTGCGAAATATATATCACATCTGATTTTATCAACATTTTTATTTCGTTTAATTTTGGTCACTAAGTTAAGCTCATCGAGTATGAAGTACAACAAACTTCAGATGAGGCGACAAAGAAACGTAACCTCGCGTCGGCGCGCTTTTGGTATAAGAACATTGGGTACTTGTGGGTAACCTGTCACCAGTTTTAATTTGTGGTTTCCTTTTGATGTTAAGGTTAGGTTAAGTTAGGTTAGCTTAATTAAATTAAAATAAAAATGATAGCAAAAACAGCTGATTGAGCTTGAAGCCGAAACGTTCACTAATTAAAATGATTTTTAAATCGGCTGTCTTTGCTATCATTTTTATTTTGAAACTTGCACGAGTGCTTCAACCTAACTTAATTAAATTATTATTAATTTTTATCATCTTTAATTTTGTGGCCTATTCTTTGTATAAAATAGAAGTTTCCAATTTTTTCAAACTGTAAAGTGTCCTTTAACAAGTATATTATGGTTCTTTGTTCGTACATATTCTGGGTACGCAATTTTTTTTTTTTTTTAACGATGGACGAAACAATTTTAGCAACATTATTGTGCCATATTTTATCACCCAGTATTTTTATTCATTTATAACTAACTTGATGCCGTAGATTGACTCAAGTAAAGTTTTTAAGTAACTCTTTAGTAAACCCAAAAAAGTGGTGACAGGTCACCCACGAGTACCGAACATTGTTGCAAGGCTCAGGCTAAGTCGCGTGTTGCGTCGAGTCATGGAGCGGGAAGACTGGGAGGCCTTTATATTTCTCAAGCCCTTCGATTCCACTTTCGTTTTAGAGTAGCAAAAAAAATGAATATACCGAACCATGGACTTTATTGTTCAATACATAAAAAATAAACATAGTCATCATGGTAACTTAAAAATGCCCATGAAAGTATGAATAACACACATTATCGCCTCTGCAATCAAATGAATATTATGAAATAGAAATGAACTCAAGAACTTTTTCGTGTGCATGGCATTCCCTGAAACCTTCTAATGCATAACCAGGCCGACGGAATAGCAAGGCTTTAATAATAATTGTTAACGCGTTGGTCGCGATGTGAGCCGCCGGTGTACGCGGAGGTATTTTCATCATGCTGCTGACTCATGAGTGGTCACAAACTCATTTTTCATGAATACTTTATCAAAGCTAAATAACGGCACGATCCAGTTAATGTTCGCTATTTTCAAAATTGCTCACTACATTTGAATTTAAATATAAACAATTGAAATAATTTAAACAACAATTTAATTTGAATTGAATATTGAACATCATTTTTACAATGTGTGACTGTACCGATTATGGTGTTAGCAGCGAAACTATTCACGGATATCCAGGGGCACTCATTATTGGTACGTTATTTCTTTAGCCTTGTTTCAGTGATTTTTTGACTTCAAGTGTCTGCACTCATGAAGTTTTACATTAATTGAGTTGTTAGTCGGCTAATAAACACAAAACTCTGATATCCATAGGCTCAAGTGGTTAAACTGAAGATATAAAATAAAACATTTAATTTTCCGTTAACGCAAATTTATAACCAACAAAAAACATGTGAGGGACATGACAAAAGTATTCGACCGAGCAATTTTATAAATAATGTTTAGTTGCGAAGCCTCTACTCATTTTTACTTCTCACAGACAGTTTTCATCTGATAAAATTAGGTGCTCGCAAGATTGTGGTAAATATGTTCGGCTATTCTTCAATGCTTATATTTTCATCACTGCAACATTCGTAGGACATCATGGTTTGATTTAATTTTTCAGCGTTCTCCACAGATTTTTGAAGTGGTTGAGGTAGGGCGATTGGCCTAGCCACTGGAGAACATTGGTTTCGCGTTTATTTATTTTTTTGCGGTTCAATTTGCCGTGTTCATAGGGTAGTCTTGTTGGAACGTCTTGGCGAATTTTGAATCATAATTTTACACTCGAGATGAAAATCTCTTCCAACATTCGGCGATGCTCGACAGATGTTAAAATATTTAGTAAAAAAAATTTAATTGCATGCTTGTGCCTAGTCTCTATGTACTTGCATGTATGTATATTTGTAATAACCTTATAGGCCATTAATGTTTTCTTCTCTTATTCTCGTCCTAAAATGTTCTTATTAGCCGTGTGTGGTGCAATTCATTTGTTCTTACGTTCGTGAGTAAACTATGACAGCCTTATCTAGGTGGTTAATTTCACGTATTACTCCAATTGTGTTGTACGTGTTTTGGCTGCCGTTGTAAAACAATCCTTTTCATGTTTCTGACTCGGGTACTCTTTTGTCCCACTATTATTAGAATGGAAATGTCATAAATTCGTGGTGGGATAAAAAGCATTTTTTCTCAAGCCCCTTGATTGGTATACTAGTTGATATGAAGGAGTGAAAATATAGTTATGAATGTCAACCTCGTGGCCTTATACGCAGAATTATTTTGATCAACCCGTTTACTTTCAAAAAGAATTCCTTATATTACAAGTCCCTAGGTTCGTATTTCAATGTAAGTGCGCATTAATAAGAGTGTTTTCAACAATGCATCTTCACTGAAATTTTGTCTTCTTTTCAAATTATTTACAGTTACAAATGTTATCAAACCTAGATTAAGCAACAATAGAAATTTGTCGTCTTCAATCATTTGTTTCGATTAGTGACATGGGTATTACCATCACCATGTGTGTGTGTGTATCAATTAAGGATCCTTACCTTAAGATATTTTAAAAACCAACAGTGGTGTGCTTTTTGCATCATCTCTATTAGAAATAAACTGTTTTTCTCTTCTTTCATTCATTTTTCATTCAATGATGCGGATCAGATCAGTGTCACGCAAAAAGTAACCCCAAACCACCATGCTATCACCTCCGAACATCATAGTTGGTATTTTAACATTTGTTTCATAGACGGTAACCTCCTTCCTACAAACATGCAGAGCGGCATTACGCCCCAAAACTGAAATTTGGTATCATCAGACCAACGAATGGTCTACAGAACTCGTTTCATCTGTTTAAATGTTTTTTTTTGCATTCTTTCAATGACTTGCAGCATTGTTTATCGTTAATGGTGGAGTTTACAAGATTCATAACGTTTGGTATTACGGTGTAGCTCTCTACTGATTTTACTGTCACCTACTTCTGAACTGGAAGCATCAATATTGGTTTAAACTCCTTTCTATTAATCATCGCCGTATTTTTAACCTTTCAGCATGCTTCGACGCGTACGAATGCTGATCTCCCGTGATGCACCTGACCTTTGACAAGTCGCTGAATGAGCCATTTTCTGTAAATTTACGCACAACTCAACCGAGGGTAAAATACAGTTCATTTAATTAGGGCGCTTCCTACCGATGATGTTGAATGATTTGCTTCCTGGAAGATTCTAGAACTTCAATTATTTTAGGCAAAATTTGGGCGACAATTGGAAAACAGGGGCTTATTTTTACTCGACTGTGTAAGTTTTCATTGAACCACGTGAATTCTTTCTAACTTTTTTCTACAAGAACATCTATGATTTTAGCCGCCCAATGCAAAGGCTCTATTATGTAGGTGGCTAAGTTCATAGATGCTTAGGTGAAAGAATTAGACTAGGAGACGTGTAGGATGTCAGAGGATTTATTTGGATACAATAGTCTTAGTTATAATTTTGAAGTAATTTTACGGAAGTGATTGGATACTCACCACATGTGGCTTGCATATTTTTGTCGTACATGAAGCCGTTTTCTTGAAAAATCGAGTGTTTTATTTTAGATGTTTAGTTTGATATCCAGACCGGTAACATGTTAAAGTTTCGTGTTATGTGGTGCACTAAGAGCTAAATAAACGTAGTGTCTCATGCTATCTCATGAGATCAAATTTTTTTCCCACTGTACATGTTCACTGTTTCTAATTTTGAATCTTAACGATTATTTTCCCATTTCTTCACTGAATCCATTCGTTCTTCTTTCAGAATATTTCTATAAAGTTCGATTCTAAATCCTTCACACGATCGTCAAGTTGAAAAATTAAAATTTTTCCACCTCGTGCAGTTTCTCATTTTTACGTCTTACCAGATTATGGCCTTCACCACAGGTGATTTGGAGTAAAAATAGCTGCTAATCGTCACCAATCACCGCCGATTATTGATACATTATGGTGTGCATTATGAGATAAAATGACCCCCTCTTCACCTCAAACGACTGTGTTTGTAATCGCTGGAAACGGTAGTTCATGAGTTATTTTCGTCGAAATACTAACCGGGACAATGGCGCCAAGCAAATTATGTACATGAGCTGAGAACACGGAGCAATCACCGATGTAATGAAGTAAAATATCCGATTGGGTAGCCAGGACTCTCTCATTTCCACATTATGCTCTCCCGCTCTGCACTCATCATCTCGCCGGCACGCCGGGCTGCTCGTGCACCGACCCAAATTGCAAGCTTCGTCATCTCGGCTTCCTTTGAAGAACTTGAGTGCTGCGTCGCTCGTGTCGCAGGACTTGCCGCTGTAGATTAAAGCTGTGTCGAGCTGAATATTCACCGCGAGATGAAAAGTTAAGAAATTCAGTTAAGTTCATGTTATTGCATCTCCATTGATAAAAACCTCAAACTTCATCCCGGTTATTCAATTCATTCGGTTAGATATTACCATTGATGACATTTCTTGAATAGGAAATGTAAATTTTAGAAACGTAAACCTCATCGGTTAAAATTCATGTTGTAATGCTCCATGGTTAAATTTATACCGTTCACAGCATAGAAGAACATTTCTTTGCAGAGCGTGGAGTCTCGAGCTTGAAAAAATTGTGTGTAAAACTGAAAAGTAAATAGTTTTCTCATTTCCCTGTTTCCTCAAACTGCTTTTAGATATGTACTTTAAAACTATACATTCGCTTTGCGTAATATCGTTCGTTCCTCTTACAGTCCTACATTTGATCACTGGTGTCATTAATTTTGCGGTTGATGAAGTGTAATTTTTTTGTTTCTCATTCGAAAAATCACTTTTAGATATATAAAAATTGACATTTCACTTGCCCTTCATGATTTTATACTTTTCAACCAATGTACATAATCCAGTATATTTCCTCAACGTTTCTCTTTTCTTCAACTTGGACTGACGCTTCATCCTATCTTCTCTATCTCACTCCATTTAGCTGTGCCTCTTAGGGCAGCATCTCCCATGCGTTCTCCGTATCTCAAGAGTATAAGTTCCGGCTCTGTCCTTCAAACCCTGAAATGCAAAGTTATTTTTTCAATATTTTTGTTTTGCATTCCATTTCTCTGATTTTTCTGCCTCTATCCCTCTCGTCCACTTCTGCTCTGCGGCCGCGCTGCCACGGTCCTGCACCTCGCCAAATTGCAAGGGTCGCCGTTTCGGCGCCTTTGCAGGGCCGGAGTTTAACACCTCGAAACTATGGCGCGGCGAGAGCCTTTCTGAGATATTGCTTCAAAGATGCTTCACTCCTCAGAGCCGGCCGTGGCCGCTACAGAGCTAGCCTTCTCTACGTCATTTGTGGTGTGCGCCGATGAACCGGTTCCATGGCGAACATCTCTTTGATAATGATTGGTTAGCTCTTTTGTTGAGTCTGCCAGCTAAGACGTATCCTCAGCCTTATTTCTCGACACCATCCAACCTGTAATTATATTGTCACTCTCCTAAGTAACTCTCAAGTTCGTTTGCTGCTAAACAAAGGCTCATGTGGGCATTGCAAAGCGTCCAGCCAATTTGGGCCATAAGTACATGAGCCCGAGAGCTCAAGAGCAGGGCATTGGGAACCTCGGAACCGCGACGTTTAATCAAAGCACGAGAGGGCTCTTGTTAGAAGATGATGTAGTGCTGTATTTGAAGGTGCGCCGGCCAAGTATATTTCAAACTGTGAAATTGCATGTCCACTCGATGGTTAGAGCTTAGATAACGCAAGATGTCGGTGTTTATCCTCACTTGGAGTGGAGAATCCTTCATGCTTTATCGGGTCATCGCTAATATCAACGGACGCGTTCACGCCGCCATCTTTCTCATGCCAGCGCCCGGTTTGCAGAAATCTGGCAGGCCAACTCACGATTTAAAAGAACTTTTCCAGCTGCTCTGCTTGTTCATTGGTTGTGTAGGGACGCAAACCTCGATTTAGGGTTGAAATAAATCAACATGTTGGCTTAAAAATATTCAAAAAAATACTTACATCTCATCGTGGACGACGGCTGTGGTGATAAGACAAAGCTGGTGTTGGACCGGAGTTAGTATCGCGGATCGGCGTATCCACCCTCCCAACGAAGCTTGTAATTATCGACTACGCGGACTGAACTTTAAATGAATTACGTGTTTTTATAATAGGCTTCGGTGGGTATTAACAGCGAGCGCTTCAACGGGCCAGTAAAGTGATTTAGGGGAGAAGTTTATTGATCATAAGAGTCACTTAATTTATTGATCGAAGAGATGGCGCTCTTCTTCATGTCTCTTTATGTTGCACTTCACATGTGCCATGAACCATTCATTTGGGGCATGTGTTTCGTGGAGAACGATCTTCCTTAGTCACACACACTCGTGCGCTCCTTGGGACGCATGACAAAACATGAAAGATTCCTAGGTTATTTCTGCCAATGATTAACCTTATGACACTGCTGACTGAGCGTACAGTCTCCCATGCATTTGTTGCGCGTCCAACCATGAGAAATGTATCGTAAAATTAACTGATGATCACCCTAAAGTTGATATGGGAACTTTGAGGTTATGAAAACCAACTTTGAAACCGATGTGGTATCTAAAATCAACGAAATAAAGGGGTTAATTCCGCTGTCGCGTAGAGGCCAGAAGAGATTAGTTTTCAGAAGGACTGTATAGACTGCAGAGAGGCAGTTTACAAAGCTGTGCCTTTTGACACTTCATTAACGCCGAGGCGGCTAAAACAACCGAAGAAAAATGAAGAAAACAACCGCAACGCTGGCCCACGCCAGAGGGCGGAGCTCGCTCGCTGGCTGCAAGAATTTCTCACTCGGTCGTATTTCTAAGCGCAATATCCGCACCGAAAAGCTCTTGTTTAATGAACATTTTTAGGCGCTATGATAAATATCCCAACCAATTAACACCGGAGCGCAGAGAGGTCCTGGTCTCGCCTTCCATCAAACGAACAATCGCGTTACAGAGGGCGGAACAGTCGTCAGGACTTGCAGCGAGACTGCCACAATGTTCCCTTCAAGCCTTAAATTAAAGTCTACATTAATGAAGCCGAGCTCACAGGTCTGAACGCACCTGCTCTCGTTCTTGCTGAGTGTTGGGATTTGCGCAAAACCTGGGTGAGCAAATATCTGGCTCTTGATTACATGAGATTTCGAGGGAAATTCAAGTGAAGTTTTAAGAGTCATGGGCCTGAAGATCTGTTGAAACCTTGAAAGAATTTGAGTCCGCAAATTTTAAAAATTAAATTCCTTTTAAACTCAGAAATGTCGAAGCATAATTTCAAAGAAAACGTTGAAGTCGAACTCTGTAGGGTTTGGAGGCAAGAGCCTCAAATAAAGCCATTAGTCGTACTGAATACAAAAAAGACGTAGGATTCACTTAATTTGATGTGGATTTTCAGTCTAAATACGATAATTTAAAACAAAGAATTCCTAGTTTTCACTCTCATTTTACAGTTAAAGCATAGAGATTAGAAATGAAAATAAGTTTGTGGGGTAAAGCGGTCGTGAGAAGTTGTTAAAATCCTTATAAACTTTATCATCTGCTGTGGATAGCTCTTGGGATTCTAGGTCAAAATTAGTTTCTTAAAATAAGAGGGACTGTACTACGTGCTGCTGAATAGAGTACTCATATGTCTTATGGCTTTGAATAATTAAGCAGACTATAACAAATGGGAAATAGACCTAAACCACCAAATTTTATACTGAAAATTCAGTGTAAAAATTAATTTAAAAATAAATTGACACAATTTTTATGAAATTTAGGTTATGATGCAAATCCTGAAGAAAATTGAAACTAAGAGAATTGAATTTTTTTTAGAAAGAACGATAAAATTATAAACGCTAAGTAAGACATTTTTTCCGAAATTTCACTTTTACGGTAAATCAGATTTCTAGCTGATGACTTGCAAATTGTACGAAACGTCAGTTGATTAATATTGCTTTTTTCACGTTTTTTACTACAGTATGTTTGGGGAATTGTTCATAATTTTTTACTAATATTGATAATTTAAAAATTAATATCGATCCCCATTGAACTTTTTAATTGACGTTTTCAAATTGAACTTTGATACTTAGTTAAATGAACTATTAGCCAAGAGCATTTATAAACCTCTTTTTGAAACTTCCCCAGTATGAATTTCACAGTTTGATTGCTCTCAAATGTGAATGTACAAATTTATTGTATATTTATAAAATATCAGAATTGCCCCAGTGTTTTGTGTATACATATCATTTGAGGTAAAACTGAGACCTGCTCATGCAGAATGAAATTTTAAAATGTTTAAATTAAATCAGTTGGGCACACTGATTTAATTTCACTAAACAAATTTTCACTAAACAACCTGAAAATAACATTTAAAGTAATCTAAAAGTCTTAAAATACATATTGAAAATAGAAAATAACATTGCATCAGTAGTTAGAAACGCAATTGATTTCAACTCATCTATTTATGATTTCCGCAGAGCGTTTAAAATCTGGTTAATTTTTTGTACTAAAAAAATGTACTCAGCGCTCTGTTGTTGTGAAGAACTGAAATTTAAAATAAGGGAAACAGCTAAGTAACAGAACTTCAATTTGTGGACTGAGACTCATGCCCATCGGCATTCACCTACGAAATACTTTTAAATAACAGTTATGAAAACACTTTTTATTGACATAAAATACTTGATTATGAGCGATAATGGACAACTTTGGATGAATATGCTAAAGTTCTAAGCACATACTGGATGTGCAACCGTATATATAAAAATATAAGCGAAGGCGTTTGAAAATGTACTCGCCATGATCTGTTTTGGAACATTTAATTTTTACACTTAGGTAATGACGACACTTCAAAATGTAAACATCAATTTTTTATGATTAGAAGAAAATGGTGTTCGTGAACAACTATAGCATATGCTCCTTCCCGATTCCGATTAATTAGCAGGAGCCGATGAAACTTACGCGTTTTAAAATACCCATAGGATTTTAAATCCATGCCGCTATTACAGATAGCACCGTGAAAAATTGTCCATTTATTAAGGTCTATGACCGAACAGCATGCAATGAATTCAATACATGAATTACTGTCTTCAACTGAGAAACGTAAGTTTTAGAGTTCGCTCTTTGAAAAACTTGATTTTAAGGTCAATTTTGGGGAAACTCTTGCTGAGGTTGCAATTATTTGATGCTTAAATTTCTGTGAAAAAAGCAAATCCGTGCGTAATTGGTGCCAAATTTTTTCACACATAACGAAAAAAGTCGATCTGAAGTATGAAACAAGAGCTCCTCACGTAAAACATGCTTACTGCATGGCCTATATTTTAGGTAGTCAGATCTTTGGGATGCGAGGATGCCAGTTGATCGAATCGGCCCGTTACAATCGGCTCTTTTCGCACTACCAAGAAGCCGATTGCAAAAACTGACACTAATTTATTGGAACCTGAAAGCCCCTAAAGTTAATTCCTTTAAGGGCTACGCTAATATGTTATATTCGAAGATATGTGAATATATTGCATTGAAACTCAAGTCTGCTAATGCTATTAGAAAATATTGCAAAGTATCAGCAATATTTGTTGGGAAAAGGTGGGATATCACGCTATATGCTGTGCTAATATATTTTTATGTCAGTTTTCAACGTTCAATCCCAATTGTAAGTGACACAGTGAAAACAGCAAAAAATGTTGATTTTATCTTCATTGAGTTCGCTGAAAAATTCGTCTTCGCATTACAGCATTATTCCACGTCACCAAAGTTATTATAATGAAATATAAAACCTCTAATATAAAATCCATGGAAATTTTTGAAAAAATTGGTTCAGTTATAAAGTATCTGTGCATTCAGACAAACACCCATGAGTGAACTAATGGCAGTTACTTTTACTATGAATAGTTAACTTTTTGTTTTTCACTAAGTTAGATCATAATTTAGGAGGGCTTCTGTATGAATAACTTGGGTAATGAATGACAACACAATGGCCTCATTCTGTTTGTAATTATTAAAAAATTGCATTTCTATGTTTTTGAATCTACTGTGAAGTCTCGATTATTTTGTTTCGCCATATTCTCGGACCATTTGGAGACGACAATAGCATACCTCTGCAATGACAGCACTAGTATTGAACGCTAAATAATGAAGGCTTCGAATTACGAGAAGTGTTAAAGAAAAATCTTTTTCAGGGCCTCAATTTCTCTCAACACGAGCATCATTTTAATTCTTTCTTCATCATTGGTATGAATTTTATTTTCGCCAGTATCATTTTATTGAATTTAAAAATGCCCATAAAAAAATGCTGGGCCGGAAAAGATGTGAAATTATCCAGAAAAATGTTTTACTCAAAATTTTAACGACGATATTTAAAATAATTTAAAATGTCCTGATAGTTTTTGATAGTAGCATTTTGGGTTTTTACGGAAATTTTAAATCTGTATTTCATTTTTCGAAAAATTTCAGACAATTCCAGAATAGCTTTCCTGAAATATTCATAGTTCAGTTAACTTTAATTTAACATACGAGTGTATATTACATAATACCATTCAAGTAGTACACTAAAGAGCTTGTAAATACATAATGTTCTTCCGTAAAACATGTGATGTACATAGATCAATATTTTTGCGGCATTGATCATTTTTAAATACAACTCACACTGGGATATTTTTAACGAGTGGGTCTTCCACATTAGACCTCTCATTTAGATCATATCTCGCGCATATGAACATTCGATCACAAACTTCACTCTCGCATCACCTCTTACTAGTAACAATTATTGATAACACACTTGAGTGAAATAACGCAGGGGTTGTTCTTTGATTCGTTCAACTACCGCTCATCTAGAGATAAATTTTACATTCAACAGATGATAATTAAGCGCGAAGTTAATGATGGGCTGAACTTTAAAATATAATTGTCCCTTAGGTCAAAACAAATGACATCGATCAAGAGCTGACATGGTTCAAGAGCTCAAAACTGCTGGAGGTCCCTGACTCAATCCAAGTTTTGTGGCATGGCTTGTGTCGAGCTGCTACTGATAACTTGCAACGTGCAGTTCCGCCTTTTTGGAAACTGTCCCAGTTTAACTTTTTTTGCCGCAGCACGGAGCATCAATGATTTTGGCCTCTCAGTGGAAAAATTACACATGGGGTGCTAAAATCATAGATGCCCTTGCGAAAATATTAAACTGGGAAGTCTAGTTCAAAGTTTGAGTGACCTTCCTTTTTGAACACGTAGTGAAAAAGGCCAATTTTCATCATGTTGGGTACGACAAAACATGGTTCGCCAAAGTTGAAAGCACAGGGCTGTAACATTTTGAACACTATCAGACCGTAGGTGAATGGCTCGTATATTCCCCCTCACCTACATACATATATCCTCTTTTCTATGCAGTAGGTTGTGAAATCCCGTAATTAACATTTCAATACATAGCATAAGAGCTCTTAGAGATTTGAAATTTTCTTTGACAAGCTTCCGATTATCCGAGTATAAGTAAAGTAGCGTTCATTCATAAGTTAATCTATAGGAATTAAAGAGAAATCCTCCAGAATTTTTAATTTGAGCTTCAGAAACGCTGCAGTTTTCACTTTAAAACTCCAACAATGGGATAGGAGGAAGAGGAGTTAAGGGCCACAACTTCTACAAGAGCGGAGATTATTTTTTTAGCCGAAGTCACCCGAGGCTCAAACCTTCTTAGTAGACGAAGAGTTTTTCGGCAAATTCAATTCGGAGACATTATTGACTCCAGGCTCTTTAATTTGAGTCGTATGGCCTAAGTGAGGGCGCCGCGTTGATCACAAGCTTTCGCACCAGAAGCAGCAATAACATCCTCAGAACACGTCATCATTTGGCAAAAAACTTGAGAAATATGGCCAGGATGCCCTGTAGCATACACGAGTCTTGCCCGCTTTTGTTTACATTGCGCATCTTCGGACAATCTTACAGATCGCCTTTGCCATCGAAGATGTTTGATCTCCATCATGGCAGCGATGACTTTAATGCTCCAAAATTAGGTGTTGCTAGGGAGGAACTTTTAATACGGGCAACGCCAATGAAATTCCGGCCTATCTATGTATTTAGGCGGCGAACGAGTCTTGTGAGGCTGCTCATGGACTCTGAAAAATATGTAACTCTTTTGACAGTCCTTAAATAATTAGGCCTTTGCTAATCCAGGATTGGTGTATATTTTGCAGCTTCGAGAGTGTTATGAGGTTCACTTATCGGTGTTGCCATCTAGCGGGCCGAGCCTCTAAAAATGAAGGCGGCCTTTGGAACTTTACAGGTCTGGTGCTATAAAGAAAAGCTCAAAGGGGAGAAAAACCGTCGACTCTACAGGCTAAATGGCGAGTGTGTGATGCTTTAAAGACTATAAAGACGGCTGGACGGCTTCACAACTCTATTTGTATACATTGGAAAACCTTGGAACCCTCATCGCTTGCACTATTTTATAATCACTCATTTGTGTCGAGCAGAACCTATTTATGGGTCATTTTAAAGTTATTTCTTCAATTGTGCTAGCCAGAAAAATTGACTTCATTGATTCTTATTTTTAATTATTTAGAGTGATAAATCTCAAACTCGTACACTACTACAAATGGAAAGCAGAGTTTGCGGGTGGGAAATTATTTAGACTTTCGGTATATTTTGGTATTTTTGACCCAGTTGTGGGTCGTAATCATGTAGCGATGGGTCGTGGAGGCAAACTGATTTTGGCTCTCTTTAGCCGGACGCAAGCTAGGTCCAGGTACATTACAGCGGAGATAGAAAATCTCTGCAGGTAAGACAGGCTTGCATCAAAATCTTATTTTATTCGTCCAAGATACTCGGACTGGCATGTGGTGAATTCCCTTCAACATTGGTTACGTCGCGAAAAATGAATTTGAACAAGAGATTATTAGCTGCTCTATGAAGCTCTCTTGAGGTACAGGGGAAGTTTTACGTTATACTTAAGGAAGAAATGCGCGCAAGGTGTTCGCACAGTTGTGCTGTTGAGCAGATTTCGGAAAAATCTGGAAGAAAATGGATTTATTCTTGAAAATATGTCATTAGTTTAATGTTAATCTTTCATTCCCTAACAATTATATCACAGAGAAGAATATTAATTCCTCATTCCATCGCACAAGTTTGAGAATAACGTTCTATGTATATATGATCTTTTCCAGGTACCAGGAAAGTTGAAAAAGTATATGGAAATTCTTCACACAAAAATTTTTTGGTAGAAGTATTTTTAGACTTATACCCAGCAACCTTTACGTGATGTCTGTCACATAAATAACATTTTATCGTTAATATTTTCTATGCATTTTAACGCTCTGTATTTTCAAATCCATACACAGTATGCATAATATGGCACGTTACAAAATTTTTAAATACACCTATGAAAATAAGCCAGAATTTCTACTGAGGACGAAGGTATTTCTTCGAAGAAAGAAAAAGGAGGAAAGAAACAACCACTTAACAAAAGTTTGATTGACGTCTTAATCTTGCTTGATCTAAAAAGACAATATTAAATATTTTATGAAAACATAGAAATTACTATAACAGGTGTTCAAATTTAACCAACATGTTTCAGAAAGCAAAAACTTCAACGAACGCAGAATAATGAGACACACATATCAGGTCAAGAGAGATATCGGCTATAAGCGAGTGGTGGCTGCACACTTGCTACCTACACGTACCTGCGCCAGGTGGACGAGTCTCGCCACACTTGCATGTTTACCTGCGCTGGACCTGCACTCGGTGTGCGCACTTGCTGAGAGGTTATCAACCGAAGCGGTCAGTGACTCGAAATCAGTCCGTTGATTTTAAATCGTTAGCTTAATGAAGACGTGGGGTATTAATTGTGATATTAATATATATATATACAAATATTGTTAATTGTGATATTAGTGATAAAACGTATTCAGCGGACTTTTTCATAAAATTGTATTTTTCAAGATGGGTTTCCAATGTGAAAGATTTGAGAGTTTTAGAACCCTGTATTATGCTGAATAGGACATCACTGCTGATATTTGATCTTGGATCTTTGACCATATGTACCTTTTTCTACGAAGAAAAAAATCTGGCAAAATATTGTGTCTGCTCAAATTATAATTTTGAATAAACATTGTAATGACAATTCTTATCTCATTCTTACAGTGTCATTGAATATCAATTTTATATTTCTGCAGTAACTTGACCCACAAAATAATTCCGAAAACACTTGGTTCTTTACGCATTGAATTATTTCGTAAATTTTAGCATTAATTAAGATTTGGACAACGAATGATTCGATAAATAAATTTCTCCGAGATTTCCGGAACACAAACAATGCATTGACTAGCCTCATTATCTGCAATAGTTCCCAGGTGTTGTCCGACTGCATCAGTCGCATCTGACGCAGCACCAAAAATGTCGTTATAGTAGCTGAGTTATTGGTCATAAAGCATGGGTTGTAAATCATGAAACACAATATTGTAATAAGTCAACTATTGTCAATTATTAACAACTTTTTATGGCTCTGTTAGCATTTTCTCTGGTGAGCGCAAATAATTTGTATATAAGGGCACTATTTCAATATTCCTGCCTTTATTCAGTTGGGTCCGGCGTACTGATCCTCGGCTTTCAACAAATTTTCACGTACTTCGTATCATATGCAATTGGATAGTAAGGTAATGATGAACAAGATTTCAGGTCTGCCCATACATAGAAATAATGTTTTTTTCATTTTTTATCGGAAAAATTAATTAGCTCTCAAAAAAAAGTTTGCAAATGTTCAAATAAAACTACGGAATGCCAATGACATGACTTTATTTAAGTGGAAGCAGATATTTCAGCCTTTATGGTTAATTTATGAAATAATTTTTTCTTAAGCAAGACGTTTTTATTGTGAGACGTACGATGAATTTGCCGTTCAGAAAATTAAATGTTCTTTTTTACCATTTCAGTTGTTGCTCTGGATGGACCAATCCAATCTTAGAATTTTGAAGAAACTGCACCTGTAAGAGTAGTTTTTTTCGAAAAATTCGTCAATGGAATGGTTGAAACTATGGTAAAAAAATGGTTTTACGTAACCTATATTCAGTACGTATGCTATCCAGTATTTTTAGAAATACTGTTTATAAAACTCAGATTTAATCTTGTCAATTAAAACTCTTATCAGAAACAAAGATCTTTTTTTAATAAATATTACAGCATTGGACGACGTCAGTTCTTTCTTGACATCAATAAATTATTATTATTAATTTTGCCATAGAACATCAAATCTTGTCGCACTTGTTTTCTTTTGACCACGACAGGCATGTTATAGCACGACGGTATAAAAAATTTATTATTGAGTAACCATAAAAGCGCCGCTTCAAACCTCACAAAGTTAATCACCCTGAAATAAATTTCTTAAACTGGGGGTACAAGTCTATGATATTATTAATTTTTATGGTCGTGATGAGCATGTTAGTTTTTTCGTCCATTTCCAATATAGGAGATCGTTAATCCAAACGAGATTCGCTCAAATCTACGCCTATCCAACGAACGATTTAATGCCTCTTTTTTTCGCAAAGTAATTTCGTTAGATCTCGGTGAGACTATCTGGCTTGTTCACCTATGCACCTAATAGAATTATTCAAGTCACTTTACTACAGGCTTTGGGTTTTCATCTACTTCCTATGGAGGCGAGTAGCCTTCAAAAATGTAGGCGAGGAGCCAGTTTCTTAAAAAATAGGCAAAGGCCTATTTTTACCCGCGTTTCTTTCGCGGGTTGCGTGTATAAAGGATTATATCTTCATGCCCAGTGTACATAATTGTCAAACATTAAAAGCCATCATGCCAGCAACAAAGGGCCAAGTTGTCGATAGTTCCGTGCGCCAGATATAATTGTTCACACGCAAGATGTTCAATTGTGATGATATTAAGAATTATTGTGCCATATTTAATTACTTTTGATTTCAGCACGCCATGTTTTCCTGGTTAATTCGATAAGTCCTCAGTACTCGTAGGTCAGGCTGAAAATAAGCTTTCTGACAGGAAGCAATGTTCACTTCTCACCTGCGATGAGAAATGGTCTGACAAAATGGGTACCTCAAGAAATACTCGTGCTCGAAGCAAAGAGAAAAGCACGTAAGGCACGCATCATAGCTTCGCTGATGCACGACCCCGGAACACGGCATGGTCAGCCCACCTCCAAACTCGCCCGTCCTCGGGTTATCCCGACTCCCTGCAACGAGATACGCTTCACTCAAAACTGCTCTTAGCTCTGTTGTTGGTTACTAAAAATTTGAAAGAGTGTTTCAAGGAAATTTTGCTGTAGAAATGATAGCAAGTCCATGGATGTGTAGCGGAGATTAATTAAAAATAGCTTAAAATCGTAAGAAATAGTTAATGGGATGAAGCTAGACCGGATTGGAAACATAGCGGATGGAAATGAATTTAAATGCGAATACAATGTTTATCAACCACGGCTTTCAAGTCACTGGAGGATGCGTGTGATGATAAGTGAAAAGATAGATAACATGCTAAGTGAATTTAGAGATTAGCAACTTTGAAACCAAGTGAGAAAAAAGCTTAATGATGAAAGAATTTAGAGACAAGTTTGGAAGAATTAGAGCTGCATCCATTACCGTTACTTTTTTCAGCATGGAATTTGTTAAAGATCGAATTTGACAACAATGAACTGATACGGAACTCGATGATGAGCGAGATTGGGGAGTATTATTCTTAATGATTGACGAACTTGTGAGTGTTGAAGTATATTACAAAAAATGGTGTCTGCTGAAAATATTCACTCATGAACCTCCCATTGTATAAATTCCATCGAATTAAGAAGTTCGACTCTTGATGACCAATGGAATTTGCGAATGAGAGACTCATTGATTGGTGATTTTTGCATTTCATTTTGAGCATGAGGTTTTCTGTGGTGAATGACGACTTGAGTGAGGACTGTGATTGGCGATAAACCTGGAAACAAATTGACGAATTTTTGGTCTGTTGAATTCAATATGCATAAGTCGCATAATGACAAAAACTAAATCAGTTGTGAGTTTTGTAATCGGCTTGATGTGGGATACAGTCAAGGACTTCAGATAATTATGAAGTGAAGTACGATATAAACGTTCACCATCGTGGCTGTAAATGTTGACAAATATGTTGTGACACATATAATTATTAAACTGAAATTAATAAACACTGCATGGTGGCTGAACTTTGATGAACAGGATAATGATTCAAAACGATATCTGTAAATTTAAAAAATCTGAAAGCTGTGTTGACATCAAATAGTTGAAAAAAAAAACATTATTTTTCAAGTCCAACCGTTTCCCCCATGAGGTAATTTTTTTTGCTATTGCACCTAGAACAATGAAATTTGGCCTACAGATAGAAAATGCAAAGAGAAAATTATTTCATTCGTGTAATAATTGCGTTTTTTCATAGAAAACGAGATTTGTATAGAAAATGAAATTTGTGGGTTTCAAAATGTATCTCCTCCTACAGTTTTTGAGCTACAGTGATGATTTTAGTATCATTGGATGCGAAAAGACTCAGGCATTACCACATATTATTTGGCATTTTCCAAATTTCCATTTTAAACATTAAAAACAAAAATTTTGAAAACTAAAAATCTAATAAATAATTTGTTTTTGTGATGTCTTAACTTTTGATCAAAAGCGAATCCGGCATATAGGTTATAGAAATGCCTGCGTTTTTTCGCATCCAATGATGGCAAAATCATCACTGTAGCTTGAAAACTGTAGGAGGAGATGCATTTTGAATCCCCAAAACCCGATCCGCTGAAAAGAAATAAAATAAAGAAACATTAACAATATAATTTTTTCTTTCTTATTATTTATGGGGTCAACTTAGACCTTTGCAATCATTAAACAGTAATAAAGAGACATGGGAGATTATATAGCAACGACGTGCCGTGAAGAAACAGCAAAGGTGGGGTGTAACATGATGAAATCCCACCTTCACCTCCCCCCTCCCCCCTACTTGAAACCCTCGTAGCGGGCGAACGAACGAACGTACGAACCTCATTGTTTCACAGGATGTACATGACATTTTATATTTCCTATAGCAGCTAAAATCAAAGTTCAAAATTTTTCTTAATTTATGGGGGACCGATCTGAAATTTGCAATCGTAAGATTATAAATTTCTATGGTACTAGTAGGTAGGTCCTCCCAAAAATTATTTTTTAAAATCATTCCGTAAATCTTTATAGTTACTTTTGTATTCTCACACTACACATAATATGAGGGTTAATACACAGATTATCATAGACTGCTAGGTGCATCAAAACTTTCAGAGGACTCTGAAAACGTGAAATAATTGAAACTTTTATGTGGAATTTTAAAGTTTCACCACAGCAGAGTGCTGGGCGAGCCCGCTGTTCTTGTATATCTAGTCTAAAAACTATTTGTAAAACTCTAACACTTCAGAAGAGAGTTTTAAAGGATACTCTACAACATTTAGTTCAAAGACATTTAAAAACACGAACTGAAGAATTTCAGTTAGCGTCTTCAGATCAGTTCATCAAATTATATTTTTTACAGCACGGAGCTTAGGTGTGCAATTTTCAAAGAACTCTGTATTTCGATCGAAATTCATGAACAACGACGTTATCTGCCTAAATTGAACCCACATTATGGTTGGAAATGGCGGTACAGAAATTTCACTCACAATACACGGCTTTACAGTCAGCAAGACCACTCCCGCGAATACAAAAAATGCTCCGGACCAGAAGTCGGCGCGCCGTGTGTCGACCTGCCTCCTCCGACGTCCGGACGCGCCGATGGCGGCTGAACCTTCACCGCTACGGGGGGCCTTCAGGCACGACAGCTAAACTACAGAGGACGGGTTACATGCTGAGCTAATCTGCTCTAATTTAGACTAAATCAACCTTCCATTTGCCGCCGCTTGTATGTCGCAGTTTGATGTTTTGCTTGCATGCTACATGGACAGGAATCGAAAGATAATTGCTTCTGAGAGCTCATAGTTCCCGCGCCTTGTGGCAGTTTGTTGAGAGTGATTGGGACTTGCAAGCACCATTTTCAGGGCAGTGCTACACATGTTGAAATGCAGTACTA
The DNA here is from genome assembly GCA_014220935.1 of Platorchestia sp. MABIK. NCBI lineage: Eukaryota > Metazoa > Arthropoda > Malacostraca > Amphipoda > Talitridae > Platorchestia > Platorchestia sp. MABIK. Next base: position 143,749 of record JACJUY010000997.1, on the reverse strand, counting down.
ACTCCAATTGGAATTTTAGTTCATATAATTCAAGTTGAAATGAATATTCTCAAATGTCATTTTCAAATTTTAGTATAAAATGTGAGCCATTGTGATCTTGGGAGCTGCAAAAATAGCAATTGTTTTTCTTATCCTAAAGGATATATTTCATTTTACTAAACTCGGGCATCAAAAATTAATACTTTGATGGTGTACGAATCGTTAATAATTGCTGGTAATGGATAACTTCTTTTAATATTATAGAAATATACGAAAAAGGTAAATTTGATGATAAAGCTTATGTCCACTTCTGTAATAAAATATGTATGCTTTTGAGAACGCAGCTCATGGCTTCAAGTGAAAAGAGTAGGAATATAAATTTAATATTTCATTTATATATAAGCTTAGAATATCAAAATAGACACGCGCTTTATCATTTTTGAATTAGTTGACTGCTCACACAAACATAATATCGCTATAGTGTCCTCAATCCTCTGGTAGTAACTGAAATTAAAAACACACGAAATTTATAAAACGAAGTAATAAACAGGTTATGTAAGATTAAGGCCTCTAATACGAACAGGTTGGAATCCTGTCAACAATTGATGTAACGTGGCTCACGCTTAGAACCAAACATGAGGTGAAAGTGAGATTACTGCAGTGCTCGGATGATGAGGGAGAAATTTTATCTGAACTTACGTTCACTTTATTTTATTCATTTGAGGCCTTGTCTTGCTACTCAGAGTTGGGAAAGTCTTCTTGCATTTCTTGTGAGATCCATTGCTAATGTTTTTGCACGCCCAGAAAAATAAAATCAAATCATGGTAAAAAAAAAAAATGTCCTCAAAATGACTTAAAAACAGTAAAATATAGCCTGAACTTTTTTACGCAAGTTGAATTATTCGCATCTGGAAGAATTTAGTTTAATCTTTACTCACGGAGAAGATTTTCTTAAATATCTCTAATACGTGTCTGGTTTTCCTTTTATGCTGTCTGCATGGGGCTAGTTCATCTCCTTGGTCTTGTCGAACGATTTTTGTACACATCCTGATTTTTCGTCAGATTCAAAGAAATCAAGGAGTTGGCAAGTGATCTGTTGCATTGGCGCACGAAAATGAGTGGATTTAAAACAGTGTTGTCCTTCTTCTTAAGGTATTTTGAGTCAACTTTCTTTCTTGGGAAGCTAAGTTTTGTTGTCACTGTTAATTTTCGTGGACAAGAAAAAAAAACATTTGAATTTTCTGCTACCGAAAAAAATAGACTTTTCCCCTGTCCCTTTCTTCAAAATGGAAATTAGTTTGAAAATAATTTTGATATGCTTATTTCACGGCAGTGACTGTTGTCACCCCAAGGAATAAAAATTTTGCATATAAATTGTTACGCATAGAAAAACGAGGAATATTTAAGATTGTAAGATGAAAAAGAATTCATATTTATTTTTGAATATTTTACCAGCTATTATCACCGTGTCCTGTATACATGGTTCCTTAATGGAGTTCCCGTTACTGAGGATGGTTCTCTGATGAAGACATCGTTTCCCAATTCAGTTATTTTTTCACTAATGGTCGTAACTATCGATTTTTTTTTTAAATTATAATGTTTAAATTTAATTACAAATCGTTCAACCTCATGAAATTTTTGCTGTATTAAATGTACAGAATATACTAAATCATGAAGCTTTAGCTATCTTAAAAGTTATAATAACAAAAAATTTCTGCTGAGAAATAATCAGAATAAATAGTAAAAGAGTAACTACATTGGAAACGATCACTCTTCCAAAAAAATATCATCAACTGTAAAATCTTTATCTATATGCATTGAAAAAATCATGATACAGAAGAGAGTGGTCATGGATTTTAAAATAAGTAACGGTAGCTCATGTAGTAAACAAGAGTTCATCATTCCGTCTCTCTCTATGAGCAATCACTCGTTCTTGTACAAATGAGAATTTTAACAATTGCTTTTATCCATAAGGGTGATGAGATTTGTTAACATGAAAACGTGTGAAGGTTCCGCGTCACGTAGCAAAGTTCGCTAGACTAAAATAATTAAAGTTGCGTGTAGCTATTTGGTCAGAACGTATTCTCGATAATATTCTCTAATCAGTAATTTAAGAGGTACAGAGTTGCTAATGCTGATTTGAAGCAGAATACTGTTTCGTTTCAATTACAGGTGCAAGTTAGAGTTAGTTTCCATTTTTTACGCAATATATGTCGACTGATTTTACACGGGGTTAAAGCATATTGTTGAGCATAAATGCGTTTAGTTCAAACGATTTCAGAACGCCAGTAGAACCAGCTTAACCAACGTGGGCAGAGCACAGACAAGTTTAAGAAGACACAGTAAACTATTATAAATTCAGCGCCACAGATTATTAAATAATACATTCATAATCCATTATGCAGTACGAAAAAAAACCTGCTCAAACGTAATGTAATAACCCCTAAGAAGATGTAAAATGATCCGCTGTTATGTGTTCTAAACATTCCTATAAAACGGCAGTAAAATTATCATAAAACGCGTCAACCAGGAGGGTTATTTTCAGCTGGTCTTGTGATCACTAGTCATAATTTACACCAAGGTATTACCACAATCAATTACTGGAAAATTATTTGAAATGCTCAAAGAAATTATCAGAAAAGTTTATCTCTTCGTCCAGGAGTTAATTATGAAGTAAAAAGTACCCTCATTGCATTATTTTTTATTCTATTGCATTCTCTGATGGATCATGACAAACAAGCTGCCAGAGCTTTGCGTATTATACAACACGGAAAAGTTGACACCGTTCTTTAGGACTGAGTTCAAGTATTTTCACAGCGAGCCAAACTTTCACTGAGATCGATTTCGACATCATTAGCAAGCGTAGTTAGCTAGTTTAAATGATACACCATACATTATCACTAGAGTCCGGGAGTCACACATGAGGTGGTAATGTTGCAACATCGTCAGACATAAAATCGCTGAGCCGCCACTAGAAGGCCTGTCTAGAGAGAAAGAGAGCGAGAGGTTCCCCCCGATGAGCTTGCTTATAAGATCAACAAATTGGATTTTTTACAGCCGTGAAGACGCTTGTTAAAACAGAGAGTTTTGTGCCTTTGAGATGCTGAGAGAGCGTCGCTGGAGCGGCGGGGGGCCGAATATTTAACTTGGCGAGGAGTTAGCGCGGGCCTGCCATGTGATGGAGTTGTTCAGGCATTTTATGAAGTCCAGATAAGGACGATCGCTCAGAGATGCCAGACGCAGGAAATGAATTAGTTCGAAAATTGTACATGATGAAGAGATTGACTCGGAGCTCGTTCAAGAAGCTCTAGAGCTACTTCAAAGCTGTTAGGGTGACCTACGGAAAACAATAAATAGGACGAATTTAAAGGCGACGCTGCTGCGAAGGCAGTTCGGTAATTAGGGAATCTAGCGACAACGAAGGCTGTGACCTGCTCTGCAAGGTAATTAAGTGAAGGTTACGTGGAGGGCGCGGGGCTTCGTTGTGTAGGACATGGAACACGAGACGCCGCACGGATTTTCTTGCAGGACAAGTAAGGACATTCTTCTAAGCTGTAAAATGACATCAATAACCATAAAGCTGCACCGTAACGATATGAATCCTCGTTTTTGAGGCATTTGAGTGATCGGCGAAGTCAGGCAGTTAAAATCATAATTGTTAGTGGAGGTCTGGTAAGATCACTGCATTATATGGCAGCTTCTTTTTTTTTGTCTTTGCAGAAGCGTTCTTCGAACTATCAAGAAATGATTAACAAGATCATCGTGGAAAGCGAGACTATGTAGCCGGTTTCGCAGGGGGTAATTATATGAAGTAGCGTCTCATTTTGCAGAAGGCTGAATGACCTGCGATGTGTGATGATCAGGTAAGTCTGCAAGACCTGAATGAAGAAGTGTGTTAAGTCGGAAAATTAGTGGCGATGTGGTAAATCGTCATGAAAAATGTTGAAGTTACCGAGAAGCCTGAGTAGCTTATGTAGTTTGTTTAATCTATTGAACCGTTGCCGGTCAATTTTAAGTTTTTCTAGTCGATATCTGAAGAAACGTTCACAATTTTACTGGAATAATTACTGTAGCATATTCAGCGCTCTATAAAAAATCTTGATGGTGATGATTCAGGAAATCTTCAACTTGGGGTCTTTTTTTGAGCTTTACCTCACAAGTTGAAGCAAATCCGAAGACTTGCAAGCAGTGCCCTCAGTGTCCATCAGCTACTACGAGGCCTGTGCGATAGAGCGGAGAGAGAATGGATGTCGAAAATATGAGACAATACCAGAACGATACAGGGAAGCCGCTCAACAAACGGTAGAAGTTGCTGTAATATCCGAAAAAGTCCTGTGATGTTCATATTAAAATAAAAATTCAACGAAATTTCTCAAAGTCTTTATCACGATGAAAAAGATATTTTGTAGAGTGTTAAAGAAAGGGTGAGAAACACCTTCCCTAAAAACCTTTCCATAGCTCTTATCTCTTATTATTGGTGATTCGAAAGGTGCTGTCAATGTTCTTGAACAAGCTGTGCTCTTGACAAACAATTTCTCGACAGGAAATTAAATCATGTCGTAAAACTATGGCATTCATACATGGCATAGCAAAGAATAAGCACCGTGGTATGCATCTGAGGGTAAGGATTTCTTACATAAGATTGCAGTACATAGAAGACTGGAACGAGACTTCTATTGAAAAAAGCATTCAGGGAGACTTGTTTACTGCTCGTACAAGAAAGAAGACTGGGCTGGCCATGTTAACACACAAATAATTGTTCATCTAAATGTTAAAGTGGAGAACAGACTTGGAAATGGCAGAACCACACTCGGAAATGATCAGCAAAAGTGTAGGGTCATTCAAAAGTGTATTCATTGATGCTTGCGTTTCAATATTGTTTTCCTTAACTATCAAATGAATTCTAATAGGTTTCTAGCCGGAAAAGTTTCACCGACGGAAGTGGAAACTACGTTTTGGGTCCATAGAGCAAGGCGCCAGCTCTGGATACCGTTATCTTTTGTGATAAAATATCCTACTTCCATTTTCGCTGTTTTTTTACATAAATTCAAATTTGTTTGCACACTTTTTGCGCGTACAGCTGAATACATTTGTATTGGCATTTATTCAGGGAATGAATGAAAATTGAGGCTTTTTCATCAAAGATGATGTAAGTAAGTAAGTATGCTTGGATTAGATTTACCCTCAAGTTATGATTACGCTGGGCGTCTTCAACATATCGAAAAGACAACATACATTCATTATGCTACGATGAGTTTGTCCTTATCCTCAACCATCAACGTCTAAAATCTTGTGCGGTGCCGCTCATATCTTACATTCTATAACATGTAGACGCATTATTCCAGGAGGTGTGAGTGTGAAGAAAACAGTTACAGGCAGATTTTAAGTTTTTTGAATCGATTTCTACGGAAACGCTTACAATTTCAGTGGAATGATTAGCTTACAATTTCAGCATACAATTTCACTGGAATGATTACGGTAGCATATTCAAACGCTCAATAATAGGTCTTGACAGTGATGATTCAGGAATATCTTCAACGTGAGTTCTTTCTTTGAATTTTTCTTCACAAATTCAAGCAAATCCGAAGACTCGCACCTGTGCCTCCATCAGCCATGTTACGAGGCCACTCTTAGGCTCGTATTGCCTTCAGACTTCGTTGTTCCACCACGATATCAACAGCGATCGTGCAAGTGATTAAAATCCTGCTGGACGTCATGTTTCGATTGCAGACATTCTCAGGGCGTCAAACTGAAGGTAGGTGGAAGGATTACGGCATCTAACGTTCCCCACAGAAGCTGCGGAGAAGAGTTTTTGTTTTGATTTTTGAGGAGATAAATCAGTCTTTCCGCAGAAAAAATTCGGAGTTTCCATCAAGATTTAATTTTTTTGCAAATCTTTGTAGAACCGCTAAAAATTGGCGTATTTTGAGTTTCTTTTTAACGTGCATCTAATTCTACAGCTTTAGTGGAATGAGAGCTTCTGCCGTTCTATTTGAATTTATGTTTGATTTATGCATTTACAAGAAATTTAGCTTCGAGTCTTGCATCAGTTCATTTTTAGAATAAACATTTGAACTCCCAATTTAATGTATTATTAGGTTAAAATACGATTAAATAGGTATGAATTTGTTCAGTCTAAGTAAAAAGTGCAAGAATTAGTCTGTGGCTAATTTCAGTGTTAATGTCAGCCAAAATAATTTCCGTCCCTATAAATTGAAGGCTGTCAATAATAAAAATCCGGAGGGTGCGCATCAGCTAATGTCGCCTATAACCTTTTTTTACGTTCTCAAGAGAATTTTAAATTCCTACTCTGTTCTCTTTCAGTTCTTGTTGAACACTGCGCTTAGGCATTTAAAGTTTGATAATTCAGTGGCAATTGAGTAATAATTGCTTTGAGGTTCTGGTGGCTGATCTTGACGGAAGAGAGTTCAAGTGAGGTGCCTGAAGCCTACACACGCTGGCCTTCACTCGAGAGATCGTCGAGTCAGCTGCCGCTCTGTGATCGGCCAGTTCATGCTCTTGTTTGGTGAGCAAATAAGCTCTAAACGTTCATCTATTAGCGTAATATATTTTTATATTTGCGCTTCGACGGATACCTATCTTCTTAAAATAAACGCAAAGCACAGGGGCCGCCACGGAATTAAATGTGCTATTATAAGAGGTAACTATTGCACTTAGGAGGTTTTACCCTAAAGTTTTTTGTCATACAGCATGCGATTAACTTCTCAATTGACGTTCACTGATGTCCAAAATTCATAAACAACGCTGTTTTTACTTCGAGTTTTTGAATCTTTACTAACACTTGTTCCATTTATCTCCATTGCAATATTGGCTGCTGAAATTCACAAAAAATCATACTAACTTGTATAGAGGCGAGAGAGGGAAAGGAAAGCATTACAATGAAGGCATTTTTGCAGCAACAGGTGTACTTCATGATCGTGGTCGATTATAATTTTGTTAAAAGTAAAAATCAGTCATTATTTGAGAACGTCACTCACGCTGACGCATTAGAATGTAGGTATGTTAATGAGAGCACACGTAAATTAAGGCAAGCTTCATTGACTTATCAGTAGCCGCTTCTTTCCGGGGCTAGTTTTCACTAATTTATCTCCTCGCTCCAGTATTGTCAGCAGCGAAAGTTCTTCTATCGATTTGTTTGCACTACGCACTGTTTTCTTGCCTTTAATCCTCTAGTTTTGGATTTCTTCACACAAAATTCCAGCGTTGAGCATTCGCTAACAATTGAGGGTTATCAGGTGCTCAGTGCTCAAATTTGATTTGAAAAATACCTCAAACTTGAAGGTTTTGATAAAAAAACAGAATGTATCGCAGCCTAGGCGACTGGAGAACTTTCACTGCCGGCTACACTACTACTGTGAGATAAATTGCCCGAAATTCACCCCCTGACTTGACATGCAAGGATAGATGGGAGACTCCGACTGCAGAAGTGGCCCGCAATTCACTGTTTTAGCGACAGAATTCAAACTTTGGCCGAAATGCAGAAAATTGCCACTGCAGTGTCTAATACGTAGCGAAAATGCGCAGCTCATCTGGTGAAACGAGCGCTTGTTTATTTATTTGCTGCTCATATAACAAGTATCTGACTGATTCATGCATGAACAACGAGCTGCATAATATTGTTATGAGTAAGAGTTACCAGCAAATGAGTTTTACAACGATCGCTTTGTTATTCGTTCAGTCGTGTGTAAAGTTTGGCGCTTGAAAAATAAGTACAACTCCCAACTGGGGTGAGCTGTGATGGATTATCCTTCAACGCATCTTGGGAGTTTAGCCTTCTTCGGGTGATACATAGGATATCTAAGCTACACTCTAAGTGCAAGAAGAAATAGAAAGGTGCAGAAATGGTGCAGATCTAAGAAATGGTGCAGTTGAGAAACCACTTCAGTTACCTACCACAGAATCAATAACAATTTTACAGGAGTTTCTTGTGAGCTTGCATCTGTAGTTAAGTATGCCTTATCTCTCAATCTTCACTTCTTTTTTATTCGTATCGTGCAACCGACCACCAGCACGATCGTCTTCAAATTTTTTATTCTCATTATTTATATTTTTCGGCGTTTTGAGATGCTTACACCTTTTTTTCACTCCAGAAAATAACTTAAAGAAACTGAAATTTTGCCTCCTTGCGATGAATCTGGAAGTAAAAACAAGAAAAAGTGATGAATTCAGTGAAACGATTACAATGAAACATCGTAGTAGCGTCTTCAGTGGTAAAGTTCCCTTTTGAATTATGGTTAGGAATGGAAAAAAATGTTTGAAAAGTGCTTTGGGAATGTATTTTCACAAATAAAATGCAACAGATACGAAAGATGATGATTAAGAATACGGGTATATCATTCTAAAAGTATTTATCTATCATAGCCTCTACGTAGAGGAGGTCATTTTTCGGTTAGACCTTCGTTTGTGATTGATTCCTTCTCATTTGATATTTTTCTATTCTCTTCCTAATATTTTCCTCAAATTGAACTCCTGATTTTCTGTACTCTATTAGGACCACTTGTGTACATACCCCGTCTAACTTTTTCGCCGCCTGCATGCAAGTTTTTCCGCGCCTAAGCGATTTGGGCAATTAAATCGCTTCGGCGGCGAAAAACATGTATGCAGGCGGCGAAGACGTTAGACTGGGTATAAGGATGTAGCAGCATTGGAAGTGCGTGTAAGCAGGAAAGATCAACTGCAAACTATTTTTGAGACTTTGAATGACCAAGGGACGAAGGGCATTGTTAGAGAAACGAATGCTTCTATCCGTGTTGCTTGTGCTGTGAGTTAAGGGACGTGCGGAATAATCGTTGTAAAATAATTATAAAAATAACCTTTTCGACACCAATGTAACATTTTATTTCCGAACTTGGTTAAACCTAAATTTTAATTATTACAAATGATGAATAACAATGTTCATTTTTTCATGCATGCAATGATTTTATGAATTAAACTTAGGTGGAATGAAGTACATACTCAAATCGTCGTGGCTTACACAAGCATCAGCGGTGGCGTAGTTCACACAAATGTTATTTAGGTGGGAGGTCAGTTTAGAATTCCTGGAAAACTTTTGTGTTACACAGCTGTGGGACTGCAACCCCACTAATATGGGAAGTCTGTCCATATTCCGGAAGAACCTGTGTTTTTCACAGTTGCAGGACTACACACTACATATAGGAAGTCGGTACACGTACTTCAAGTGAACAAACCAGCAGCAGGCAACACAACCTCTCCACACAGCCGTACTCGGCCGCCGTGCACCAGCAGCGCGGCCAGAGCGGCGGATTGGCCGCGTAAGTGCCATTTGCCACAAGCGATCGGCGAGCCAGTAATGAATTGGCATGAAATCGGGGTTGCCCGCTGCAATGGGCTTGTAATGGGGCTGTAATGGGCCGTGTCAGTGGCCAGATTTGTCAACACCTTCAACGAGACGGGCTCACCACGCACAGAACACCCCTCAACTTCTCGTCTTGCGATTGGACAAAAAATTTCTTCAAAACTCGTTGCCTTCGCTACTCTGTGGAAACATTGCGGAATTTGTCAAGTAATTCGAATCTAGAGTTTATTTTTGTCTCCTGTTATGAGTGTTTGCTCAAATCTTGTATTTTATCAAGCGCATCAACACTGGAATAGCTGTTTTAAAAATAGTTTCAATGTGCACTCTTGGTTTTAATTCGGAAAAAGTTGAGCTCGCTAAAAAAAAATCAGAAAAATCGCAATGCTGGCAGTTCAATTATTTCAAATCAACTTCCCTATTATGTCCTCACAAACTTAGACTGGCAGGAATAATATCTTGCCGGAGTTTTTTCTAAAATTTAATTTTAAATTTTCTCAGAACCTTTTCAAAAGTTCATGAAGTGAATTAAAGGTTATTTTAAAAAGGTTCAAGAGCATGCTATGCACAGCACTTAAAAGTTGTCTCACATGACAGACCTGGAGGTAAGTGCTTTACAAGAACATTTCTGAAAGAAAAGTTCTTAGAATGACTGCTGCTTGAGACCACGCTACAACTCACTTCATAATAATTATTATTCAATCAAGCTCATTGTGTTGAAATCACTACAGATGACCTAAGATCGGCTTTAAACAATTTTCAGCGGATAATAATAAATCATTACTGGCCTAGACTTTGCACCGAGGTATTCTGCCATTTTTAGTGTACGACGCAACTATTACAGGAAAGAAGAACACAAATGTGAGACTACTGCAACTGGTCCAACAAATTCAACGTAAAGATACGTTCTGAAGTTAATAAATCTAAAGTAGTAGAAAATTTAAGTTAAACGGTAAATTTTAGAGTTCATTTTCACATTGTGATATAGAGCTGCAAATTTGAAAATCATTGATCTAAGAGAGACTTCAACGCTGCTGCAGTACTGATCCTTGCCATCTCGTGTGAACGTAGCAAAGGGTAAGCTCCGAGAAATTTTTTCATAAATTCGTGAATGACAAAGTGAAGAAGAGGTTGATTTCAGGATGAAGTTCGAAGTTTTCTCCTGTTTTCGAAGATCGTATTTGTGCAGGTTAACATCAGCATGTGGAGTGTACCCTGACAGTGGTTCAGATACCGCCGTACAACAATTAAGATCGTCCTCCATAGCTTTTGAACCTCTTCACATCGGCATTGCAGTCGTGCAGTTTTTGCAGATTCTCTCTAAAATATGCATACGCTGCTCAGTCGTATAACACTGGCTGAGATTGAACATGTTTTCTGTTTTGATATTTGAAAAACTATGGTTTTCTCTTTCCGTCAAACGGCAGATTTGTAAACGAATATGAAAGAGGAGCGAAAAATGGCCACCGATATGAAATTATTTCAAAACCTTATACTAGCATTAACTACAATTTTCTAATTTATAATTTGTTCTAAATTAAACTTCAGTATGATAGTTTTCATGTTTGTCAGGTGAGCAGAAATACAAAGTTTGTCCCTCAAAACGGCGAAAAAGAAGCGAAAACCGTCAAATTCCCTTCCATAAGTTCTTCAAATTTGGACAAAATAATTTCTTGTTATTTCTCCAGAATGCGAGCAGATTGCGAACTTCCTCTTGAATACAAAACGAGTTTTGAGAAGAAGTCAAACAGTCATCAGTGAGTCCAACTCTATCACACGACGCTTTTTGGGGATTATTGCATTGGACTATCAAATCTGATGGTACAAGCGCTTATTTTAGGCCCTTGTCAAGCTGACAGGCATGTGACGCACTTGTTAAAGTTGAAAATAGCGCACAAGCAAATATGGGAAAGCATTCAGCAGCGTAATACATGAAGAGTGATATAGTAGCTTGAGTGAGGTAAGTGACCTCGCTTGTATATAATGGATACGTTCTGTTACATAAAAAAACTCACGAGCATACAACGGAAGCAGAAACACATCGCCTCTTATGATTCCTGACACAATGATACCAATTATTGTGGACAGTTTAGAGGTACATCAAGCCGCAGCTAACCTCCTGCGTGCCTGCAGTTGCTTGGTTTCGTAGTGAGGGGATTTCATGAGCAACACGTCCGAAAAAAATATCTCTAGATCAGCGCACTTTGAGACGAAAGTACAGGTGCAGTTCTTTGGGTAATGTTAACATTTGTGATAACTAGTAAGGAAAGTGAAGATTATGAAATGCAATGGCGCAGTAGGACGTAGGAGAGATAGACAAACGAGACACTCGGTTCACATTCGGTTTCGAATTCTCGGTAATTTCTGTTCATTATTCTGAACTCTACACAAGTTTTGACATAAATATGGGAATGTGAGTTTTTCAAGCGAGGTGATTAGGTGAGAACGATTTACAATTTTTCTTAAGAGGGAAATAAAGCTTGCTGGGATTCAAGTGGCAAAATTTGTCTCAGAGTCGAGAGAATAAAAAAATGTTCTGCTCAAAGAATGAACAGCAGTTCAAGAATTGTACGCGGACGGTCAACAGATGATAAATGAAAAAACGTGCATCTGTACTGCAGTGTGAAAGTAAATTTTAACTTTTGCTAATTCTGCTCAGTAAGCTTCAGTTTTACGGGAAAAGAGGCCGCTCAACAACACCATCACAACACTACCACAACACCATCACAACACCATTATAGAGAAACCATAACACTACCACAACACCATCACAACGCCACTATAGAGAAACCATAACAATACCACAACACCATCACAACACCACTATAGAGAAACCATAACACTACCACAACACCGCTATAGAGAAACCATAACACTACCACAACACCGCTATAAAGAAACCATAACACTACCACAACACCATCACAACACTACCACAACACAACCACAACACTACCACTACACCATCACAACACCACTATAGAGAAACCATAACACTACCACAACCCCATCACAACACCACTATAGAGAAACCGTAACACTACCACAACACTATCACAACACTACTATAGAGAAACCATAACACTACCACAACACCATCACAACACTACCACTACACCATCACAGCACCACTATAGAGAAACCATAACACTACCACAACACCATCACAACAACACAGCACCAGCGCGCACACGGGAGCAAGGCGCACCACAGCAGCAGTGTTAAAGGCTTCCTTAGTTTAACGATTACAAATGTTGCCCGCCTCTATCTGATGGGCACGCTGGCGGGCCTAGCAGCTGGGGTGTTGTGGGGATCTAGAAAGCAAAGGTACGGGTAAGAACAGAGGAGAACGTGGGGAAGTGGAGGAAAGGTAAGAACAGAGGAGAATGTGGGGAAGTGGAGGAAAGGTACGGTTAAGAACAGAGAAGAACGTGGGGAAGAGAAGTATGGGGTGGAAGAAGATGAAGAGGCTGGAAATGTTACGTAGAACTTGAGAAATGGTTTGTGAAGGGGAAGGCATATTCTGTCGCTGTTGTGGCATGAAGGAAAATTACGCGTTTTCTGAGTGAACTTCATCTTATAACACACATACAGAACTCATGGCGTACATCTATTTCCCTTAGATATTTCAACTGTAGTCCTTTTTTTTGTTTTCCTTTTCATCGATTACATTGGACGATGTTCAGGGCATGTGATCTTAGATAAAACAAGCTAATTTTTCGTGGCAAGCCGATACGAGTGGCTCGGCATTTTCAGAATTTTCAAAACAAAATTTCTAAGTTGAAAATGAAATGACTAAGCTGGAAAATGACTGATCTGCAAATTAATATCATTGACTCTGTAACTGGTTTAGATCGTCTTCCCTCAAATATTCATGGAAGTAACTATCAATGGAGGGTTTCTTAAACACAATATAAAATTGTCAACGTCAAAGCTAAACAAAACAAAAGGTAAATGTCTATATGATTCTCTCAGTGTATTTTCGTCGCAGGTAAAATGGACTGCTTTTAACTGCGTAACATCAGACGTAAAGCTATCATCGTCAGCATGTCCTAAGCAAGAAATACTACGAGCGAACAATGGCCTTTTGTTACGCTTCTGACTTTCGAAGTAAAGTGTCGCACCTTTTTTGAATAACTGCTTACTGAACTTATTGGAATAAATGTTAATAGTAGTAATAATTGTTTACCTACTATTGATTGTTTACTGAACTTACTGTTTTTATTCCACACAAAAAGTCTTCATATTTTGCTCGCCTGCAGTTCTTTGATGGGCGCAGAAATTTTGAGTGTATGGATAAAAACAGACAAATAAATGAAATCTTAAAGACTCCACTCTCGGAAATGGAAGCGATCGATTGAACAAGCTTGGGATGTTGCGCATTCTGCATCGAACGTCAGTCGCTCCAGGGTAAACTCATGAGCTTAATGAACACTGCCATTAATTTTTCAAGAGTTCCTGCGTTTGATTACATCCTCAATGTTGTTTGCGTAAGTAATCGCTTTTATTAGGAAGTTTTATCAATCCCATTATGAATCACCATTATATATCTGAACGGGTCAGTAGTTTGCTTAAATCGCAAATTGATTAGAAACTTAAAAACGAGGAAAATTCCAA
>JACJUY010000997.1:93410-112759 GCA_014220935.1 Platorchestia sp. MABIK | reverse complement strand
AAAATTTAGCATTCGATGTTAGCATTTAGCATTCAAAAGGTGTAGTGAATTGAATATTATTAGAAAAAGGTGTTTAAGGGAAAATATTAATGATGGTTAGTTGGAATTATATCCAGGCAAGTTTGTCTGTTTCAGTCTACTTTGTATCAACGTTGATTTTAAGTCAAAGGCTAAATGGTTGAATGGGTTCAGCTCCTGTCAATCTCATTGAGACAAAAATGAAATTTACAGATGGGCTTCTGGTCTAACGTACAGCAATATATTTAAATCTTTTCTTATCTAAGAATTAAAAAGTGATATAATTAGGGAGTGATAATAAATATGTGATATAATAAATATGAAACACACATTACCAGATTATTCGTTTAGGACTTCGGATGTTCAACATGATAAATAAATTGAATTGTTTTTTAAACTCATATCAGACACTTCCCTTTGTAACGAAAAAGAACAATAGTCATTTTTATTTTTAAAGGTTTTTCGAAGGTAAGATAAAAAATGCTGAATGTGATTGGCACGGGCTATTTTTCCCTATGCTAACCTTATATTAGAAAAACATACTCAAAAAATATTGCATGATTATGATTAGTTACATTCTCGAAGGAAAAAAGAGTAAATAGTTACTTCTCTAGTCAAGACCAGTCAAACATGGTTCATCAATAGAAATACGTCGGTAAAAACTGTCATAATCTTTTTGAGAAAGTTCTTCTCACTTATGTGTTCATCAGTGTTTAACATCAACTACGAATGCAAATTAGGAATCAATAATTGTAAAGAATAACAGATTTTGCAACTACATCATTTGAAATGAGATACTGTATATACGAGTAATGTCAAGATCGGTACCTCGTCTGCATTGAACATTCCAGCATTTGGTTGCATGGTGCCGGGATCAAATGCTGGCTGTGGTATCAAAAGAATCGTGTGCAAAAGGTAAAAAAATGCCCGTGCTACAAACATATGTAAACAGTATATACAGATCCATTCTTGAAAAAAAAATGAAGGTGTTCTGTTTTAAAAAAAGATATGATCTAAGGAGTGAAAGTGACGACACCAACACGTGAAAAATTTAATTGAATCAAAAATTATCAAAGTTTTGTAATTGAAGTGTCAATTTGTTTTAAAACCTAATAGAAAAATTAGTTTGAACACCAATTCCACTAACTTGAGTTCTAAATTTTTCAAACACGCGCAGTAATTCAGTAAGAAAGCCCACTGAATGCAAGTAAACCGTAAATAGGTGACAAGATCTCAACTCAAAATCAAATGATTGAGTGTATTCTGAGCAAGGTGATCTAGTTCACAGCAGCACCTCCACATCTCCCTGCAGCGCCTGTCAAGCTTCCGCAAATCAGTTCGCGCCCGTTGCGCTTGTAATGCACTTTCAAAATTATTTACGCAAATTTTCCAGTTTAATTTATCTATTTACTTCGTGCACAATGTATCAAGTGCTTGAAAGTACTTGCAATGCCTTATAATTTGGGAGCAGCGTAAATCAGGTCCAGTGCATGGAAGGTGTGATAGAAGTGTGTACTAGAAAATACGCTTTTCACAAGGGCCATCCCATAAATGCCGTTGCTGCAGAATTGCAACTGGAATGACCGGCCAAGACTCATCTGGAACAGCGAGCTCGTTGAAACATCGCGCGCCTGCAAGACGAAGCACACCGTCCTCAACACACCGAGGGCTCGGAAATCATATCTGCCTACTCAATCACTGAGTATATCAGAGTTGCTCTTCTGAATACATTAATGGGTAAAATATGCAAAAAAAGTAGATCATTGAGAACTGAATTTCCTTGTTTGAGCTTTTTTCAGGAAGCGTAATATCAGCCAATGACAGAAATAACTATTCATACAGATCATGAAGAAAGTTTCACCGGTATTTTTCAAATCTGCTAAATTCCAGCTTTTAAAGAACAAAGAATTATGAGAGGTGTTTGGAAATTTTGCCTATTTTAAATAATTCAGAGACTACTTGAATTCAAGTTTAAAAAGAGATAACAGTACAGTTTTCAAGAGATCACTGACATCCAAATTACAAATGTAGGTTTGATAAAAAATTTAACAGAATTCGTGCCAAATTTAGAAAAAATTAGAAGTGAATTCGAAAAGAAAACTTTAACTTCAAGTGCTATTGAGCTGCTCAGTGGAAGCTAAGCTTTATGTTGACCACTTTTATCGATTTCAGCAGAAAAAATAGTGCCATTCACTAGCTTCTTGGAAACTGATCTACTCAATCGAAGATCACCACGTAGTGATCATAGAATTTCTCTTGATCAAATACATCGAGTGTTTTTGTAAATCATTTTATGGCCTTTGAGCGCTCTCTATAGTGGCTATCAGAACTGTAGTTTCTGTGTGATTGATGACTGCTTAAAAATAGATGCATTATTTTGCATAGACTACTGAAGTCAACAACTGATATAGAAAGTCACAGTGTTAGATAAAATAGAAGTGCTACTTAAAAAGGATTTAGACTTGAATGAAGCATAAAATACGCTACAAAAAATAGAAAATAATATGCCTGATCTTTTAGCCACTTTTGTACCTCAGGTGATAAATTTTCGCTTAAAGATTAATTTACGACAGCATGGCTGCTGATATTTAAATGAAGTGTAATTTTTATTGAACGGCTCGTAGTGGTTCCATACATTATGCACTGAAGAAACTACGAACGACAGGTATGGGTTAATTCTTAGCTCTGTCAAATTGTTAGTCTTTATTTAATGGTTCATTCGCTGCAGCGCCGATGCGCATCTATTTGCAAGATGTTATCAAGTAATAGCATCACATGATTATAAAAACTTCCTTGAGATAAATAAGGGCAATGAACGGGGAATCATCTTTGGTAACATTGTACGCAGTAGCACCATGATCATTCTACAAACTCAGACGAGAATAAGAAATTATTTGCGAGTTCAGATTTGTAAGAACTAGTGTTCTATCTAAGATGTGTAAAATAAATGCTATGACTTTGAAGTCCAATGTAATAATCTTGTTTCGCAATTCATCATTTTAAAACATTGTGCCTTTTTACTAATGAAATTTATATCATGGTGTAAAAAACATCGTGAGATATTTTTTCACAAATTTTCCAGTTAGATTCTAAAATTCAGTAACGATTGGCGTTTCAAGTTTTGCTTGATCGTAGAATGTCGCATGATTTCAATTTTTTCTTCAATATCCTGTCTTTCTTGCTAGAACAATAAGCACTTCGGCTTGTAGTTAGAGGATTTTCACAAAGAAACTAAAAACAATATTTGAACTAAAATACACTTTAATTCCTAATATGCTAGCCAATAGTTTTTACTCTAGAGTCAGCCCACGTTCATTTTTGTAACTGTGCACTGAATATTTAACTTGCAGAGCCTAAATTCTTTATAATATCCAACAAATGGCGAGAGCTGATCGAGCTTCTGGAGGTCGATGAGATGCGATAGCATCTCAACTTAGAAGTTTTATTCTTGAACAAATTTAATTTATACAATTTTCTGATTGTAAATTTTGTAAATTGATTTCCATAGAATGCAAATTAGGCCACGAGCTTTATTTAACTTAGGACAGCATCAGTCTGAGTTCTTGCAATAAAGAGCTAACGAACCCCGTCTTTGGGTGCCCGAAAGGACGTCTCAATTACAAATGGACGCAAATACTCTTGATTTCAGAAGCGTTTCCACTCATGGGGAGACTCAACACCTCGTCGTAAAGTGCTCAGCTCGCTTTATAGCAAGAGATAGCAAGCTGGGAGAACGTTCATGAGCACCATGACGTAGTCTACATGTCCGATAAGCTGTAGCTGTATCTTGTGAAAACTCTTCTGCATTTGAAGAGATTCCTCCATTTTTTCCTTTAGGCTTGGGATAAAAGAGCTCGGTCTACGCTTCTTGATTCTGGAGTTTGATAAAATTTTACGTCGCTAACTAGGAAGCTGTTAAGAATCGTAAAAATTTAGATAAGTGTCAATTTAAGATTATAAAGCTTTATAGAGTTCACGTTCACGTCTGATATTGTTAGGTTATGTTCACGAACTGAAGAAATTATAGCCTACTGAGCCTAATTTTCATCAGTGAAAAAAACGCGAAATTTTATTAGCCTTCTTTCAAATCTCAACGCAATTAGCCTAGTAATTTTTTTTCTTTCAGTTGATCACAAACTTCCACGCCGGCCAGTAGCAGGGCGCAATAAAATAGTCGATTTATTATTGCACAGTGTAGTTTTTGGGACAATAAAACATAAGATTTATTAAATGTGGTCAAAATAAGACCACTTACGTGCAGCGATTGCTTCTGCCGTAACTGCGATCTGCTGCGAGGTGATTTCTGAATGATGCGATACTACCAGCAGAGAAGATTGTGATCTGTTGCGAGGTGATTACTGAATGATGTGATACTTCCACGAGCGACCATTGTGAGGCCATCGAAGGCTAGCAGGATAATGAAAAGTGATGCATTCATTCCAGAAACAAGAAAAGTATGCGTTGGAGCTCGAGCAAAAATTCCTCACAAAATGATAGTCGAGGGATGGGATAAAAGTGTACGCTAGTGAAAATCGTTACAAACGCATAGTGAAGATTACTATTTGAAACTTTGCAGGATAATCAAGAGTGATACTGTTTCGCTGAGAGATAGTTATACGTTTGCAGCAATATTATTTTCGCCTAAGGCGCTTATAGAGTGAGACTATGGAGGTCGTAGAGAGTTGTAGAGGCGCTGAGTGGCGAAGAGTGGCTGCAGTATTCGTAGATCATGGCTGCAAGTCGTGACGTGGACGAATTAAAGTGCAAAACTCGTGTGATGGTAGGATTTATGAGAGTATTTCTTAAAACGAGACTTGATTTGAAATATTTTGAGGGCGTTATTCATGAAGCCAAATTATTAGGCACACTTTCTTAGCAATAGAGTGGCTAAGCAATGAGTATTTGAAGGAAGTGTATAACTTTGGTGAGGGCAATGCTCACACTTATAATGGGTGGTGTAGTCATTCAAGAAAGGACGTAAGATATTTTTTCATGACGGGACGATAATAAGTTTAATCAATTTTCGTGATGCACCTCTATTTTTCTGTAAATGAACTGTAATATCCTCAGCAAACTAAGAATCTAGGCAGTAAGTAAAAAGCTTCTAAATGTAAATTCATGCAAAACCCAACTTAACTAATTTTCCAAACTTAATTCGTGTTCAGCATTTTTTTTCCTATTGATTTCAGGTTTTTTCATTCTATTTGACTTAAATTATTAAATGGATATTTTGGATCTCAGGTGTATAATTCTTCCAGGAGAAGTAGAAGAGGAAGCTACTCCAAGTGCCACGTTAAATACCAACCAATTTTTTTAGGTGAATTAGTGACTGCAGAAATTCGGGAAAATTGACGACTGAACCTCAAAGTTAAAATAAAATCTTGATGTCAGCTGGACATCAAGCTATATTTTTATCCACATCGCAGTAGAACAAGAAGAGAAGGAAATTTCAATGCAGATCAGGCAGGGATCTTAGAAATTTTTTGTTGTCACGCTCCAGTTTCGTAGCATCAGACGGAAATCTAGAAGCTTAATTTTTCAAATCAGATTCTTTAAGAATTGTTCGCTCGCGATGGCTCTTATTTGAACAAAACGAATGATTTTCCTCAGGTCAATCTATTTAAAAACTAATGCATTATTTAGGCAAGACTCACGAATAAGATCACCATGAGCCAAAAGCTTAGAGGTTTAAAAACTTACGCTCGTTTAATTAAGCAAGAAAGAAATTTGTACAGAAACTAACCCTGGGACTAGAATATCTTATAAAATGTTTTAGCAACTTCAATTCGTTCTGCAGCTAGATAACACAACATCGAAAGGATAATGGAGTTTTTGCAAGACTTCACAGCAAGAAAACTTTTGATCAACACGAGACGATCAGTGTATGTGGGGATTAGATTGTTTGTGTGATTAATTTTTACCTTGGAATTGGATCCTATTTTTAAGGAATATACAAATAATCTAATTTCGATGGAAAATATTGTTGCCTAATTTTTTGCAGAGAAAGCAAAAATTTAATCGTCAACTGAACATTTGTAGGAAGCTGTATCCATGGTAGAGCATATGGAATTAACAGGAATTTTGATCCATCTTATTCCTGAAAGCAAGGGGTTGAATTTTTCATATCTTCGCTGAGAGCAGAATGAGTACGGGGCCAACAATTGAGTTAAACCTACGTGCAAGCATTTAAACGAACAAGACGATCAGAGTTTCTTAGGTATACAGATTTTTCATTTTGAAATTGGTTATTGTTCACAATTTTAGTTAGATAAAAATAATTCAGCACAAATGCAATACGGTTTTTCAAATATCCTGCAAAAAAAAATGAGAAATAATGTTTGTGAACTGAAAATGTGTAGCACGCAGTATACAAAAATAAGTGTGAAATTCCCATGATAAGTTAAACCAAAAATATTATGAAATTTTTCTTTAGTTGAGTTCTGAAATCAGAGAGTTGAAGTTTGCACTGTGTTATTACTGAAGTCAGAGCGTGGACGGTAACACTCCTACAACTACGCCCGCATACATGCATGCTGACAAACACGACCATCAGAGTTTTATAGGCCCGTAGATCATGCCTACTGCACGAGGCAAAAACCACAAATGCTCACCTTGAAGAATTTCAGAGACGTATTTGTTTAGAGTGTTTAATGTATTGGAAATGTTTATCAAAGGTAGCCCAATCTTTAATTAGATAGTCAATTGATTTCTTATAACGTTCATTTACATTCTTGTTCTCATTCTGAAGCATATCTTGTTAACATTAGTTAAACTCCTAAACGTCTATGCGCCAGATGAATTTTCTGAAATTGGGACAAAATGCTTTGGTGAGATAGTTTCTTCCGTTGCTAAATGACAACTTTTATTGGCAGTCGCCTGAATATTTTATTCCAAAGTGCGTCATTGAAGTTTAAACTGACTGGTTAGTTTGTTTTGAGCAAGATTTTGTTTTACAGAAATTGAATTCAGTGAATAAATAACTGTTGTGTGCTTTCAATTCAATTACAGAGATGAAAAGAACCTCGGCCATAAATTTGCGGGTATAGTTTACACCATAACCTTACAATTGATTTCTACAATTGATTTATACGTAGTGCAAAAAACGCGGTGTCATATTTTCAATGATGCCTGCGCTTCAAGGTGTGGCATGGGAACTACTCTATCACAACGCTCTTTACTTTCATTCATGCGTTCATGTGGAGTACAAGCTGAATTTGCAAAGAGGAATCACGCGGAGACGAAGGTTTTTTTAAACATTGCTATGAAGTGAGAAAACGCTCGAGTTAAATTAGTTTTATGCTGGAATTGTCAATATAAATAGTTTAGAATTTATGGTAAGATAGTTACATAATTGACGCAAATAAGGAACGAGAGCTTATGAAAGAACGTTTAATCTTTAACCTGCTTGAATTCATCTGAAAAGTCTACGGAGGCGAATCCCTCACTTTCGATAGAGATAATGCGCGCATCAATTGACGGTAGATCGCTCATTAGTGATACAGGAGAACATCGCAAGCCTAGTTATAAGTTAAAAAGAGCCCACGTACTTCATACATGAGTGAAAATTTAGTAAAAGTTGTCAGGATGATTCTATTAACACATTGCTATGTTCCTATTACTTGTAATTTGAATAAATTTTTTTTCAATTTTTACAGTTTCAGGTAAATGTTTGGAAATAGTATGTCGGTGATTCAACACCCATGGATAATTCTTAAATATAATGCAGTTTACTCACTAGGTTTGCAAACTATTAAGGTTTATCTGTGTGGTAAATGGTCTAAAATGAGGATTTAAATACCATAACTAATGTTGTGCTAAAATCTACTGGTAATTGACTAGACTCACACGATGAATTTGTTGTGGAGCCTGTGGTGAAAATCACACATTATTTAATTTCAGACATGTGACACCTTTGTTTATTAATTTTAAGAGGCATCAATTTACGAAATAAGAGAGTAAGCATTGTTAGCATGTAATTCACACATCGACTCAAAGACACATTCTTGAACACGATCGATAGGAAGTACTTGAATTTTAATTTAGAGCATAAAGATCGTTCACGAGGATGCTCAAAAACAAAGTTCAAGAGAATGCTCAAAAACAAGCTTGGCATGCTCTGAAGAAGCAGCTGGCTGCTCATTTCAGTTCACACCCACCTTGAAAATCACAACGGCTGCTCGTGACTTGCTGATTAATAGTCGTAATTGTGGAGCAGCTGCGGGCGCTGCAGGATCAGTTATGAACGCATAATTTCTACTGTCAATACCATACATTTTTTCTGTGTATATTCTTTGACTAGGTTTTGGACTAACGGTAAAATACTTAAACCTTTACCATCATTTTCTTGAGAAAGTAATATTGTCTTGACGAATCGGAACAGATTTATTGAAAGTAGGTACAAGTAAGCTAGCATCTGTAGGAGTGCATGCGTTGCAAACCGAGTCGTCGCTCCGTAAATACTAATTTTGTCTACGGATTTGATTACTGTAACCTTGAAAATGCTGGGTTCATTCTTTTGAAGGTTCGACCGACATCAGTGAAATGAAATAGGAATTCACATTTATCAAATAAAAAATATTTGATTACTAATTCTTGACATCAGTGTAGATTGCTATAAATGATGTATTCAGTTCCCAAAGGCAAGTTTTTTTCGAGTTATCATGCATCTCGGGAAAAACCAGCTGTCATATGCTTGAACGTTTTGATTTCTTGCTTCCGTACCCTCATATAAGTTTACTTTTAAGCACTCACACTTTTTCCACGCTAAGTTTTTCCAAGCTCTGTTTCCAAAGCATGCAGATATACTTACTCCCCTAACCCATGTGCTTCTAACGCTTCAAACTCTCAATGTTCGTAATTTCGCCGCAGCAACTTCAATAGCTTAATATATTTCGGCTGTGTACTGGGCATCTACATTTGCGCTTAATAAAGGCTTTTAACTCCCCAACATTCAAATTTGTTAAAGCGACTCATTCC
The DNA here is from genome assembly GCA_014220935.1 of Platorchestia sp. MABIK. Classification (NCBI taxonomy): domain Eukaryota; kingdom Metazoa; phylum Arthropoda; class Malacostraca; order Amphipoda; family Talitridae; genus Platorchestia; species Platorchestia sp. MABIK. The sequence continues at coordinate 103,765 of JACJUY010000997.1, read as the reverse complement.
CAGCGCTTGTCCCACTCGACGCCGGCTCCTGACAACGCCCTCAGGTAATTTTTTGTATTTGGGCCCCGCAGCTGCCGCAAGAAGGAAACGCTGAAGCTCCCACTCCTGAGGGCAGCTCACCGCGCCTCTCTCCATTGTCGCTTCTCAACAATTAACATTTCTTGTGTTCGCTTTGCTTTTGTTTCGCTCAGAGGTGGGTCTGGTAATCCATTACAGGCTCACAGAGAGCCGTCCTCCTTAGTGGCTCAGTTCTGAGAGGCTTGCACAGCCGGGGGCGGCCAAATTTAGGAAAGCTTCTCTGGTTGCTCAATTGTCCGTCATTAGCTCACGTAACTTGTTCAGTACTCACTCAGGTGCCAGAGTTGTCATGTTTACGCTCCCGTAATGCAAGGACAGTAGCGCTACTCTGGCACCCGCAGTTATTTTGCTAAGCCATGTTTGGAAAATGATAAAAAAACTTAGGACGGAAGTTGAATTTTAATGAGGTTCGAATGCTAGGTATCAAAATGTACAGCTTATTGAATTTACCTGGTCTTCACGATAATATTGATAACAAGTTAGGAAAGGAACCTAAAGATTTTAGAAAAAAAACAATGCAAATCATTTGGCTAGCTTGAAACGCAATAGCAATTTCTTATGTTCACCACAATAGCCACCACGAAAATGTATTGCTAATGCTGATGTAGAAATTCAAATCTGGATGCTAGCTACGTTCTTATTTAACTTTCATCAAATCCCTTAAGCATAATTTATAAAGCTAAATTATATTTCCGGATAATAGTTTGCTCTTGCGAGAGCGCTCTCGGTTTACCTAAATCTTTTAAACTTGATTAAATAAACGGTGAAAATATTCACATTTTGTGATATACATGATTAATTATCTTTCGGATATTATTGCGTGGAAAATATTTGAATTTATCAAGGGCAAGGTTTGAGCAACGTTCTTGAAACTATGAAGCAGCAAGCAGCTTTAATTTCATTGTCTACATCTTGGTGGGAATAGCATGCGCTGTTTGTAGATTCAAGTACTCATGTAATATAATATAATATAATATAATATAACATGATATAATATAATTTAATGTAATATAATATAATATAATATAATATAATATAATATAATATAATATAATATAATATAATATAATATAATATAATACAATATAATATAATATAATATAATATAATTTAATATAATATAATATAACATAATATAATATAATATAATATAAAATAATATAATGTAATATAATATAATATAATATAATATAATATAACATAATATAATATAATATAATGCGGACGAACTTTGAAATTCGGTGCCATTTACGCAAAAAATTTAAATGCTGTGTTGTACAAATATTAATCCATTTTTATTCGTCACAATTAGCTTGCTTCCGAATGGAATCATGACGAGAATAATAAGCGTCGATGTCTTTCATCCTGTAACACACGTATAATAAAAGTTCTGTTACTAAGATTCAGTATCGAAAGATTGGCATTACAGATTATGGAAGTATGTCTTTTTAAAATTAGCGAATTCCTACTTCATTTGAGTTAATTGAACTGCTATTTAGAGTCTTAATTATTTGTTCAAAGGTGTGCCTGTGCAATATTTTTTACTATGTCAAAAGACAGCAAGTATCTCATTCGGATCTCCATCATCCGAGATCCTGTTCCTCTCAGTAAGCCGCGTTTTCCCCAGGTAGGTTTCTTTGAGTAGTTTAAGATCTGTGTGAAGATCTCCGGAGGTTTGAGACTCCAATGAGATGATCCATCATCGGGCCATTGAGCCCATTGTGGCCTCGAGGATCATCTCTGCAGGCAGCGTAGAATCTGCCAGCGCTCAGCTGCCTTTCTCGCTCGCAACTGCGCTTCTCATTTACACTCATTTTTCTCGAGAGAAAAAGAATCCAATTGTTTAAAGACAAATTGACGTAAGGCTGTCATGTCGTGAACTGCGGCAGATGCTTGTACTCGAACTCCGCCGAGTTTGGTTCCTGTCTCTACTTGCCTCTCTGAAAAGTTTGTGGTTCCGAAAATAATGGATTCGAAATCGACTGCTCAAACACATACCTACCTACCTACCTACCTACGATGTGCATACCAAACCGGTTTTTGATTTAAATCCATTTATTATGATAGAGATTTGAACAAAATCATGGACTTTAAGCACTCCTACTCAACTAAAAATATTGAAGCGTAATCATAATTGCATTAGACTAATTATCTTGCATACGCCTTAGAAACAGCGCGAACATTTCCAGACGCATGAAGATTTAATCCACAAATTGAGATTGAGAGGTGTTCTAAATTGATCTACATAGAAATTTGTGAAAAAATTCAAGTTGAAATTTATTACACCACAATTAAGAAGATACTCGAGTTAAATTTGAAATAAACGTCGAAGTTTTAATTCTGAAGAACACGATTCGGTACAATACAACTAAATAGTTTCATGCAAATATTGATGACGTAACTTTCTGAGCAAAATACAAATTTCTCTTTATCCGAGCTCAGAAAAGTTTCGAATGATGGACTCTTGAGTTTTAAAGATATCTGCCTTTGTAAATAACTACTCCTAAAAAACGGGTTAAAGTGATGAGTATGCACGTTAATTTGCGCATATGTCAATTAGACATTGCGGTATGAAACTGGGCCATTTGGGTTGTGAGAAATTATTAACCAATACTGTCGCTTCGTTATTGTTAACCGAGCGTAAAAACAACTCCAATTACAATTTTATGATTTATGCATTGCAAATATTGGAATGATATACCAGTCATGTTTCTAACCTTGGAAACTTTGAGTGCACCCACATACTTATTTACCTATCTACGTATATTGTTTTTGTTTCATTAACGTTAATTTGGCTTACTTGCTCATTAGTCTTGAGAGAACAACATTATATATTTCCAGGGGAAAATTTTATGAAAATTTCTGCAAATGCTTCAATTTTTTCTGTTGCTCTAGTGGGTTTCCTCCATTTTTAATTCGGGTATCTGTTGGATAAGGTCATGAATATAAATCTAACGAGTTTTTTAACTATCAAATAATTTTTATAATTATAATTCTTAGTGAATATTTGTAAGGAGAGATTAAATGCGGTTTAATGCCATTCCATAAAAAACTATCTACGTACGGTATTTGAAATATTCACGACCAAAGTTAGAAATCGTTCTCTCTAGTGGCAGGCCAAATAAAATAAATAATCCAGTTTAAGAGTTTGGAAGTCTTTAAAATTCGTTTTAACGCTTGAGTAGAGGAGACTAAAATGGTTTCAAAGGTTCAAATTCTTGAGATTACCTTTGTTTCAAATTGTAAGCAATCTTGCGTACCGCCGAGTTACAGAGATGCCAACTCCCCTACTGAGCGACGGATTCGAGTGACTTCGGTCTGGTTCAATTTCTTTGACGAGCGCATGAGAGCCATGCTGTAAGCACTAGAAATATCAATTTAAACTTTGACAAAAGGGCCACATTTCAGAAGTGAGGTAATTGATAACCTTCTTTTTCGATAAGGGAAAATAATTATTTCGTAAAACAGACACTCTTCAACCTAAGGAGAAATGTAAACAGTATTTTTTTATGGACATTTTATTCACTACGATTATTTCGGGACTGCACACGCGATAACGATGATGAGGCTCAAAATTTCAATCACAGTTGATGTACCGAGAGAAGGCGAGGGGAGAGTAGAGGGGATTTCATAATGTTTCCATGAATTTCATACCTAAAATTCATCAGCACAATTTTCCAAAATAAGAACATTTACGAAAAGGATTTTAGAAGCTTCTATCGATAATTTCAATATTTTTACGCAGTTGTATTAAGTAGGATCTTTTCGGTGATATCTGTCCGTGAAGGTGTAGACTGTTCATCAGGCTTAACTTGACTCTTGTGTTATGGTAGTTAGAAGATAGAAGAATTTCTTGCTTTAGTTTTATTATATAATGTTCATCTCTTTTTTTTTGAGCGTGTCGGACCCTCGGGTTAGAACTTCTTTTGAGTTATTACATAACTTGAAAGAAATTCTAATTTGAAATCCACAGCCATAACGCGCTGAACAATTTTAGGTGTCTTTTAAATCGTTCTTTAAATTAAACGATTTCATCTTTATCTTTCTTGCGCATTGTTCAAGAAATAAATTCAACGATGGCTTGAAAATTAATTTTCATTCACTGAAAAGAAAACAATTTTGCCACCCATTTCCTGAGTTCGGTGAATCCAACTCGTACTGTAACCTTTATTTCTCAAGTGGCATTTATTCGACAGTTTTTCCAGAACACAAAGGCGCGCCACATTGGGCCTGCTTCAGACGAGAAGTATGTTATCTTAATTTGTAGTGACCACCCCGCGTACGGCATCCCGAGCACAGCAGCAATGGAGCAGTGACCACCCCACAGCACCCACACACGCCGCTCCAGCCTGCATGTATCGCCCACACCTGAAGAACCTAAAAGCCGTTCAAACGGGAAGCACCGGGTCTGAAATATCCAACGTACATGATGATCACATGATGGTGCATCAGTGGGCTAACAAGAGGCGGGGATGTAGAAAGGCGATAGAGCGGACAATACGACGCAAATTGATCCATCTTTGTAGGTCTTGTGACAAGGATCCCAAGAATGGCTTTAGGGCCGACCTCCCACCCGACCAATCACTGCGCCATTGGCTAATTTTTGACCGGTCTAGGCAGTCCCACCGAGCCGCTCCCTTGGGGAGCTTTGGAAGGGCCCCCAGGGGGCCCCACAACACCCGCTGAGAAAAGGACACGCCCGTGTGGGGGAGTGACAGCTCATGGGAAAAACTGGACACCGAGCAAGGCTCGGGAATTTGGTCCTGGTGGGAGATGGGGAGCTCCAGGAAATGATGTGCATTTAAAAACACACCTTACGGCAGCTTGGCCAACAAACGTATTGCGGAGGTAAGCCTGTGCTTGGAGCGTCGCGGTAACTTATTGGCAAATTACAGCTTCGCCGATAAATACAGAATCACACTACAGACTTTGTATATACGACTCTTTGGACTCGAAAGTTCTAGGGCACAACATTAGTTTCAGATTTAAATTTTTTTGCAATTTTTTTGCTCTTACATAAACATGTTTGCATGAATACATCGTTACAATCAATGACTGGTAATAAGCAGAAACGTTCCAGATTTTTTTTCTGTTTTTTCTTTGTTATTCTAATCTTATTTTCAACCTACAAATAAATGTTGCCAAATTATCATTATTCTTTAGCTATTTGAAAAAGCTGTAACCAGCATAAAACACGTCACATTGCTTGAAAAACATTGAAAATACGCATTTGTTGTGGATGCAAAGATTTGCAACAAACTGAATTCAATTACGTTGATTCAATTCAGGTTTCTCAATGCTGATGGATAAAAAACACAAACCTCTATAGTTCAGCATTGAGTTTGTACTTCGGACATGAAATTTAGACGTCTGCTTTTCGTTATATTATGAGTCATCTCAGCTTATTGGACCAAAACTTGTAATCATTCAAGCCGCATTTTTGAACAATTTATCTCATGCATCCATTACAGGAAAGGGCTAGGGAACGAGCAGTTGTTTAGAGCCTGCTTGATTTTTTACGTAAATGATTAGTTTTCTTTAAATGGAAGTTAAACAGACAAGTTAAGTTTGTAAGGATTTATTACGTAGCCAGGAGAGTTTTCGTCAACAAGTTCACATGAGAAGCTCTTAGAAGTTTTCAGATTTCATGTTGAAATTTCCATAAATATTAACCGCCTAGTCCATTTTAGTTGCTCAAAAGAAACTCAATAGGGCCGAAATCATTCTTAATATTTCAGTTTGAAGTCGTTATTAGATTCACATTGATTAAGGATCTATTCAAATTAAATTACATCAACGAGCACTCGTAACTCCGACTATAAGCTTGATATTTTTGGATCATGAACACCACATCTGGCATCACACAAAGTATTTAAGCTGCGTTATACTATTCTCTCATTGTATTATTATGTTTACATTATTCGTTTAAATTCCTTCACCCGAGAGCCAATGAACCATGAGCATTGCATAAAAATGAACAACTAGCAGAACCAATGGAAAAATCAACCCACTTTTTATCCTAAATAACTTCAAATCTTTAAATCGATTCTAGCTTAACCTGTTCTATCTCATTCTAACTTTACAGAACCTCTTCTGAACGAGAGTCAAAATATTTACTATTATTTTCAACTTAAATGATTTAACATATCATAGCCAAACCTCTTCAACCATGACCTAACGTGACCTATACAGTCATTACATACCATAGCATAACAAAACCTCACCTTTCCGAACGTAACTTTACCAAACCTAACCTAGCTATTCCTAACCTATCCTAACCATACATGGAACATGATTTGCACAACATGACTCACCCTTATGGTCCTAACCTAACTATGAATTTCCTACTTAATTGACATTCGACAGGCAACGTAAACTAACTTAAGCTGTGAGCCGCACTGCTATGATTGAGGCAAATCTTTAAAAAAATTGACTGCAGAAAGTTAATTGAAAGTTGAAACATTTATTGTGAGGAAATTTACAGAAACAATGTTGAAAAGCATTCGGCGCATCTATGATACCTACTTCCTCAACTACGAGAACAAATTTTTGCGAGTGAAAATACCGACAGAGTGATTTTTGCCTATGTAATCATTGAAAGCGGAACACACGAAGTACGTAGGTACGTATTTAGGTACATGAGAATATATGTGTAAATTCTATTCGTAGGAGCAAATTACGACCCCAACTGGTTTTTCCATGTCAATTTCTTTAATTAAAATTAAATTATTAAAATACATATACTTATATTGTTATTTTTCATTCCGACAACAATGCTTTTGTACTTGAGTATGAATAACAAAACCGAGGGATTTGAAGGTAATTCACTGAATTCAATTCACTGGATTAAGTGCTTTGTGTAGTCCACTGGGCACCAGTTTATTAAACTGAGCCATTTCTCTGTACTTTACTGGGCCAGAGTTTACTATATAGAAATGCTTTTAAGTTACTGCGCTCACCATCTAATCACAGAATTAAAGTAGTAGATGAAAAATATCGTCATCGATTGTCGTAATCCATTCTCTGAAATTTTTTAATGATATTTGAAAGTAATATTTTTTCATCGTCGGCTGATCTTGAGAGAGAAAATTATAGCCTGTACAACGTCGATAAAATTTGTAAAGGCTGAAACGTCAAATTTTTTAAGCCGAATTCTTTGTTAATCAAGGTTATGCTGAAATTCAATTAAACATAAAATCGATTCCCTTGCTTTCTGCTATGAGTACTATCTCTACTCTTCAGCAAGAGTAACGTGTGATAAAAACTTTAACTTTAGATCTGCCTCTGAAAGAAACGACGGTAATAAAATTTGGTTCGAGAGTCCAATTGTCAAATTGTATTGTTCTACCTATTTAAATTTGCCTGTCTCAAACATTTTAGTAATTATTAGTTAGAATCATAAGGTCGCCAATTATGCTCATGTCTTGCTTGATTTTATAAATATTTGCCATCTTCTGATAGGCTGCAGTAGAGGCCTCGAATCTAATTCGGCCCTCAATGCTATAATTTTTGAATGTATGACATTGAATTCATTGTTGCGCTCTGCTTTCAACCTTTTAAATGCTTGTGGTAAATAGAGTCTTCGAAGAATTCACTTGATAAAATTAATGGATGGATGGAATGGCTGAAATTTATTTTTGTAGCTAATGTTATGATCTTCTTTTTAATGAAAACATTTTAGAAAATCGATAATTTTTTTCAGCCTGATAAAGAATTTTTGCTTCATTTCGTAGTTTTAAGGTTTGCCCCAGCTCGTTCTGCCTCAGACAAGTATGGTAATGTCCCCAATTAGGTTACGGTTGCTTTTCAAGGTCACTACACTGTTACATAACAAGGTCATGACATCTACTGGTTTCATTCGTACATACATATTTCTGTCACTAAGATAAGATTCGAAACTGGCGCAGTTGGAAAAATAAAAAATGTCTCAGTAAACCCCAATAAATATTTTCAAAGTAAATTTACGACTTACTGTAGTTCAGTGGACTTTGTTGTATACCTATATGAACATGACTTGCTGACTTTGGTTGGACATTATTACTTTTTCATAGAAAAACTGCATTCGTGCGGTATTTTGATAGACTTTGACATTCCAAGGCAGTCTGGGCTGAACCGTCAGTTCATCTTGTCGCAAAACATGCAATCATTTGAAACATTTTTGATCAGAAATAAACTTTATAAAATTCAAATGAATTTAATAAGCGCCCTTTGAATGAATGCGGCATTAAAATGCATAAAAGAAGCATTCAGAATACATCTCGGCCAGATTATGGACGGACAGATGCGTGGCTGAGCATGGATGAAGCATTCAGAATATATCTATGCTAGATTACGGACGGACAGATGCGTGGCTGAGCATGGATGAAGCATTCAGAATATATCTATGCTAGATTACGGATGGACAGATGCGTGGCTGAGCATGGATGAAGCATTCAGAATATATCTATGCTAGATTACGGATGGACAGATGCGTGGCTGAGCATGGATGAAGCATTCAGAATATATCTATGCTAGATTACGGATGGATGGATGGGCGCTCTAACGCGCATCGATCAAACTTAAACTTGATGTGAGAGGATCTCAGAGCGCTGATCTGCGTTGGTGTAACTACCCTCATCAGATAACGGATCGCTGCTCGTGCCCGCACCGGCACCACTCACCGCTGACGCTCATGCATTAGAAGGTTTGAGTGCCAAGTTTTAGCGAATCACCGATTTAAATCCAGGATTGAGTAGCTTTGATACAGATTAGCATTTTAGACGGTGGAGTCACACGTATGAGTGGGTAGTTGAATGTGTATTATTTCGTCGGACTTTCCATGAGTGTAGCACTTAATTTTAGTCCCTCCTTCGTATTTAAGTTTTCAAGTAATTGAAATATAGTTTTTGTGAGCGTTATTTCTTTGATCTTTTAGCTGAGTCATATTTTCAGTCTGAATGGCTATCTGCAGTTGCTATTTTGACTCGCAGCTATAACTTAATCGATCATGCTTAAAATTCACTAGCAATGTTCTGATCACCATGCAAGTAGCACAGAAAAATATTCAAATGTAATCAGTTGACGCGTAACAAATTCTTGAAATCTTGCACTTTGTTTCATCAATTTGAGTTGGAATTTTGCAAGTTCTTCTTGCAGGTTTTTTTAATTTTTTGTGTCTAGACGAGTCAGCATACTTTCTCAGTGACAGCATGACGGATGTCAGTAACATGACACGGACAAAAATAATTAGATGTTTCCGTGCACGACATTCATGTTAACATTCATCTCTAATAGAGCAAAGCAGGCACACTTTCATGACTGTATTTTCTCCCGCTGATGAACCTGTTTTGTGAAGAATACGACGTGGAGCAAGCATCGCGCCTCACCTCACACGGATGGCTTACTCCTGAGCCATGTTCCTCAGAGCACCTCCGGCAGACGTGCTTCCACAGCGATGCTTGAGTCCCAATATTCATTGAGCCCAAGATCGAGACACGAGTTGCAACGCAGGCTTTCGTGTCTTGCGGTTGTTGCAGGTGGGTCCAGCGTGTGACTTCACCTGATGCATTGTATCTTAATCGAAAGAGGGACCTTTGCATATGATGAAAGATTTTTCGTTCCTTGCTCAAAGCAAAGTGGTCTTGTGTTTTGCGTCCGGACTGTAATACTTGGTGATGAGCATCAATTGAACAGGGTAGACTTTATTTCATATTGACTAGGTGTATATGCTCATAAACTGTAATTAAAAAGTATTTGCAACGAAGAATTCATTATTTCGTACTGATCTAGCATCGTTCATCAATATGAAGAATAATCGTAAATGAACGCAGTCCTGGGGTCATCTATCCGTCACATTTTCGAACTACTATAGTGATTCGATATTTCGCGTAATTCATTGAACACTTTCTTAAATGCAAAGATAGAACTAGCTCTTTTAATGTGGGAGACATACGTTCAATGTAGGACACTAAATCTTCATTATTTGCAGAATAATAATGATCGCATAGATTGATTACTTATGGACATGATCGTGTTAATATTTGTGTTGACGAAATGCTACCATGGTGTCTCCTTAGAGTTACTGCTCCTGATAGAGAGCTGACCACATGGTTGCTTACCTTGGGGCTTGGAAAATTGGGCCATACTCCTTCTCTCTATATGAAGCAGACTTGTGCTCTGTGGGGTAAATTAAAGCAGACTTGTGCTCTGTGGGGTAAATTCATTGAAGCATTGTTCAATTGAAAAGATTCTGCTAAAGTTTAAAGTTTTGCAGCCTAAACTAAATTTGATCACAAAGC
>JACJUY010000997.1:75760-92405 GCA_014220935.1 Platorchestia sp. MABIK | reverse complement strand
ATCAGGTAATAACTTAAGCTAGTATCCAGAATATTAAATAAATTCTTGCAATATCTTTCAATAAAATATATTAGATAAAAAAATACAAACGAAAATAAAAAATACAATATATTTATACAACTCAAATATACTAGAGTGGCCACTACATTATGAAGTTCAACTCAAACTGTTCTCAAAAAAACAGCTCCAATCTTTGAACTTCATATTCCAAATTCCGAAGTTTAAATTCAGTTTCCTTCATCATTCGATGCTTTTTTTAAAATTATGTTATCGATTCTTGAAAGCAGTCACCCTGGTAAGCAAGCAGTCTATAATTTTGTAGGTTCTGACGTTTGATAGGCTTCGGCAGCGTTCAGCTCTACGTAGGAGTTCTCTTATAACCATTCCCTGCAGCGATCCGGCCCAGCTGCATCCAAACCTCTTTGAACTTCAAATTTAGTAAGCTCGAGGGTTTTCGAGCACTTTGGAGGCAGGGAATGAAATTTAAAATCTCGATCAAAAATATCTGGAAAGCTTCATTAAGATAATTTGTACACAACACTATATCAGCGCCGTCACCTTGAGCGCACTATTTACACGCAAAAAATGTTTTGATAATTAATGTTTTCATAAGTAGTTTCATCTTATTTTCGAACATGTCTCAGTAAAAATAACTCGAGTATCATTACCAAAGCGAGTCTCGATAAACGTAAGTGTTAAACGATCGGTAGTCAAGTAAACAATTTGAAATGTGAGACAACCTTTGCAAGCGGTCTTCCATATTAATTTTGTCACTTTGTGTATCATTTATGATTCCTGAATCAGGCGTTCGGTAAAAACATTTAAGTTTTTCTTAATTATTACGAAGTCAAATGTCGTAATCTCAATGACCAGCAGCTCTATGAATTATTCGACAGCTAAAATTGACTTCTTTATTGAGCAGTTGTCAAGCAAGAACAAGCTTGCCGAGGTCTTAAGTCAACTCACTCATCTGTTTGTTGCGTTTTGGTCTCACACTCAACTCGTTAACTTTTCCGCTGCTGTAAAGTTCTTTTTTACAATGCAGAAAGTTTTCAATGCATTTTTCACGCAATTCATGCTGCTTCGCTGCGATTGAGCACTTCTTTTATTGTGCTAAAAGTGTCTATTAAATTTCCAATGTTGCAGACTTGCTATCCATAATCGAATGTGAAAATTTTGATGTCATTCAACAGAAATCGAGAGTCGAGCAGACATAATTCCCAAGTGTTGAGACAGAAACATCGCATTCATTGAATCACCTATGGAGCGCTAAATGAATATTAAATATAGCAGTGAAAATGAAGAGAAGATGAATTTCGGCAAAAAATACTCAAGCATCACCAGTTAAAATGGATGGATGAACTCAGGTATTACGGTCATCAATGTTCCCTTTTTATTTTCATCAAACTGAATTGTCCTTTCCATAGCTTCACTGAACTTAAAAACTTATCAGTGTCTCGATTTTGCTTCAACCCTTAGCTCCTTTCCTTGCCTCTATGATATATTAGTAAATTTTTATTTTTTAGCTATAGTCCTAATCACATGCACATTTTTGACTGACATAAATTAAAATATTTTTTCTCGGAAATTAGGTTTTATTAATTATTTACTTCAAGTTTCAGAGAAGCGTTTTTTTCATCTGCATGTATAATAATTCAGTTTCATCTTTATCTTCATTCTGCATGTAATGTTGGGTTTGCCTCCACAATCTCACTCCAACAGTACAGTCAGGATCTCCTGATGGTGAAGGTGCAATCCATCTAAGTTTGCTGGACCCGTGTCCTTATTTTGGTACTCACGAGATACAGTCAAGCAGTGCAGTACCTCAGATTTGCAGCATCCAAAACAGTATCTCAAAAGTGAGATTTTCTAAAAATCAGTCTATTTCATTTATTTTAGTATCCTCTATATCATGAAAATGAATTCTATCATCACTCGCTTTCTAAGTCTGCTGGTTTTGGGTCATTTCGGTACTCAGGAGATACAGTCAAGCAGTGCAGCACCTCAGATTTGCAGTATCCAGAACGGTATCCTGTATCGAAAAGCCTTTCCCTGCCGGCTTCGTTATCACACTTCCCCTCTCGCCCCCTTTTTTTTACGGGCCCCTGCCCCGCCCCGCTGGCCCCCACACCCGCCTCGTTATCGCGCCAACATCAGGTCGCGGCGCAGACAATGGACCGTCTCTTCACTGATCGCCCATCTGTCAACTTTATTTAGTTTCATTTGGTGCTGCGGTCAGCGTGGGAGGTCCCATCCTCCCCTCCCCTGTGCTCTTTGGCCAGGCCCTGTGTGTACTGGCGCCCTTCATCCAGCGTCCTTTCTGTGATTAGCACTCCTCAGTCAGCATCCCTCGTCTGATTTGGACATTTCGCGCAGCATAATTCATCCAGCGTCCTTTCTGTGATTAGCACTCCTCAGTCAGCGTCCCTCGTCTGATTTGCACATTTCGCGCAGCATAATTCATCCAGCGTCCTTTCTGTGATTAGCACTCCTCAGTCAGCGTCCCTCGTCTGATTTGCACATTTCGCGCAGCATAATTCATCCAGCGTCCGTTATGTGATTAGCACTCTTCAGTCAGCATCAATTTTCTAACTCCAAAACTTTCTGCAACATATTCTTCTTCTGTGCCCTTTCTGTAACTAACGCACTTCTGTCAGTATACCTTTTTATACTCAAACACTTCATGCAAGATATCCTTCCTCCACTCCCCTGTCTGTGACTGACACACTTCAGCCAGTAACCCTTTTTATAACTTTAAAACTTCATGCAACATTTCATTCCTTTAGGACCTTTTCTGTGATTAGCGCTCTTCAGCTGTAGAATCCCATCTCTAACGGGAACCCTTATGAACCATATTCTTTGTCTAGAGTCTTTTCTTAGGTTAGTATTTTTCTTCTTATTCCATCTTCACTTGAACGCTTGATGGCTGTGTTCGATAACGGAATATGTGGCTTTGTACCATTTTGAACCACCGGTCTACTAGAGGTCAATGTGTCTTTGAGTGAGAGTTTTATAATCATTATGAGCACTTTTTATTTACTTACTTCCATTATTTGCGAGCAATTTTGTGGCCCGGGGCGTCGTCCAGTCTTTCAAAAGGTGTTGTGAGGCACTGCTCACTTTATCACTCATATCTTCGATTTTCGACAGCAATTTTGAAACATCACAAGTTTCGATTTCCGCTGTTCATGTCAGTTGACCTCTGGCAAAGGTGTTGGCAAAACATAACTCGATTGTGATGGGCTACTCAATTATTCACATAATCATAACCAATTACAAATTGATAATCGTTCAGAATAAAAAAATTAGCATGTTGAGAATATAGTGCTAGCTTTTTGCCGGCTGTTTATTTATGTGTAAATGATTATTGTGATTAATAAATTTAAAAAAAGGTAAAAAAATTCTTAGAGACTAAGGAATGCGGGTGTAATCATCTCCATATGCAGAAATCAACACACTTTTAAAACGTGGTTTTACGCAAATAGTGATCAAATGAAAATGTTCTTTCTAATTGAATACAGTTCTACAAAAATAGTCCCCTATATTTTTATTTGATGGTGAATGTCAAAAATGTAAAAAATTAACAGAGCAGCGAGTGAAATAAAATTAGGATTTTTTCGTAGTAAAATATGCTAATTTGAGGGCAGTACAGACTGAACAAAGTTTGGCTGTCCTATTTTCAACTTCAACATAAATGATAAAATTACTCATTATTTTCGTGCAACGCAGAGAGGCTCCTCAGAGAAAAATGTTAAGCAACTTGAGAGAATTTCATTGCGTTTAATTGGTGATTTTCTTGGCTCTTTTGCCAGGAGTTGACGATCTCCAACTACTCTTGCTGGAGCTGAAAGTTCCACGCACCGAACCATGTAAGCCGCGTCAAACTATGAGGTTGCAAGCAATGAGCAGTCAGTCCAAACACAGTAATATATACGGCATAGGCTTGAAACTATGCGGTGCTGAAACTTTACAATCATGGGATATTTCACGACTGGAATTGTTACCTTTATGAAACCAGTGCAGTTTCCGATGAGTGAAGAATTTCAAGAATACAACTTTAGCAGTTCAAATAACCGCAATTATTAAGTGCGCCGATTTATCTTACGATATTTACTTGCATAGAGCAGACAACGGAAGTATGGCAGCAATACCAATTCAGTTGCCGAAGAAATGTATTCTGTAATTATAAATGAGTGCAGTGAGGTGAAATATGAAAAAATCACTTCTCAGCGCATCACATTACTTGCGTAATAAGGGTCATTATTAAAATTAGTATTCTATGAGTTTAAGAAGTTGAACGAACACGAAGTCTACAAACACTAACTGCTTCCCTACACACAAGCAACACACAGCACGATCCATTTTGGAACTCTGCGAGCATGCTTAGGGTTGAGGGAAATTGTTTAATTTATTCTGAGCATTATGGACTGCGCACATTTATGGTTACGTTTGTACCCAAATCTTAGAACTTGAACCATGGTGCACATCATCCAGACTACCCTCTCAGGCAACGAACCCGTCTTGTCAGAGGTCCTGTGGAGACCTTATGTCACTGTTGTGTACCTTATGTCACTGTTATACAGCTAATGTCACAGATATATACCTTCTGTCACTATCATATGTCTTATTACACCTTGTGTCACGGTTATACACCTTAGATTACCATTGCTTATATTTCGGTAGGTGATAAAGTTGTTTTCACTCCATTTAAATTCAGGCTCTTTTTTCTTAAACACCAATCTAGAAATACTAATTCAATCTCAATTTACGCCTTTTAGAAAATCGTTTTTCAGTCTCCACACAGAGTGGACTAATACTAAGGAAAATTAGATCAATCAACATCATTTGGTTCAACTAATCATATCACTTATTTTAAATGTTGAGTCGCCGTAATCATATCATTGCTATAAGTATCCCCTATTTTACTAACGCCGACACTACTGATGCCAGTTACTCTACGGATGTCATTAACATCAATATATATATTTTTTTTATTCTACCAACCAATTTATTCCCTCAAATGTGGTCAACCTACACGATCGATCAGTCTACCTACCTCAAATGCACTCACTACAAAAGATCGTTCAGTCTACTTGCCTTTAATTTACTCGATGCAACACGACCATTCAGTCTACTCCCTTCCAATTTTTTCGTTGCAACACGATTGTTCAGTCTACCTACCTCCAGTATGCTTGTTGTAACACGGTTATTCAATTTACTTACCTTCAATTTGCGCGCTGTCACACGATCACTTAGGCTACTTACCTCCTATTTATCCGCTGCAACACGATCATTCCGTCTACCTACCAACAGTTTACGTAAAGCGAGTCAATCACTCACTTCGAGGTATATGTCTGCATTTTGCAAGACTGCCACTAAAACTATTTTTAATTTAATACGGGAAATTCCTGTGCTTGCTATAATACGATAAATAAATGCACTCAAAATCATACCATCAGTGCGCCTTTTTACTCATGTATGACTAATCAGCCACCCAACGTCGAGGTAACTTCATGTTCTTTGTTCCTGAAAGCGATCATCGCACAACGGCGTTCACAAATTACCATTTGTCTCATCAAACACACCTCCGTGAATGCCTCCTCGAAAACTGACACCTACTACCGCTTATTAACTTGGGTAGGCATTGAATCTGATACCCTAGATTTTCAAGCATCTGAGCTTCTCAATAATCCCATTTAGAGACGTTTTTGCACAGTTGCATCGCTAATGAATTTCATTCGCAGACTCATCGCTGATCTTGATTTTAACACAAAAATCTTGTGGTTTTGTTATCAAGATAGAGCTTGCCCTGAGCGAACTAATAGCACAGGTTCATAGGTTGACGCTCAGACTGATGTCCAAACTCGTTGAATTTTTTTACTTGCTCCCAGTTTCATTCTGGCCTTGGAAACGTACGGGAACTTGTTTCAACAACGCGTGTTAAAGAGGAGCTATTTGTTCGAATAACGATGTGGTGTCATAGTCATGGAGGGAAGGCTTACGCTTTTCAATTTGACTGGACTTGGAGAGTTAGTCTACTGCTGCAGGGGAGTTCGTACGTCATTAATACAAGTATACACATTTAAAATGGGATAAAGCACTACTGCAGCATTTATACAGTATCAATACCGCGACGAAGCAGTAGACGTGCTGCGACATACTGTATAAGGTAACGTCTGTTTTACCCTAATTTCCTCGAACTGTGGCAACGGACACCTCTGCAGTAATTCAGGCAGTAAACTCCTCGAGCGCCCTCGAACTGGAACCACTTTTCGCCAGTAATGGCTCCAGGCGGTATATGTAGGAGTAGCCTTCGGCTAGTTTTAACTGCCCTGAGCTGTTATAGTAAGCACGATCGATTCGCTGCACCTAGAACTAACAGTGTAATGCACAGCGCTGAAGCGGCCCTGTACTCCTCTCACTGCGCTGATCTGTAATAAATCGCTGGAGAAAAACAGCTTATTTTCTACCGGATGCAGAGTAAGTTGAGATCGTGAATTCCATTTTTTCCATCTAATTCCAGAGACGAATACTTGAACATTTAAGCATGATGTAAGGCACAAATAGGTCATGTATCATTTATAATCACTCAATATTTTATTTACAAAACTTGGCTCGAAATCGAGAGAGTTGTTAAATATGTTAAGAGGCGTTAAAAATATTCATTTTGAGCGTACGAATCTCATCTGTTGAATAGTTTTTTCTTCATGAGAGAAAAGTTCGTTCCTCGTTCTCTAATTCCATCGAACTTTACAAGTACAGTTACAAAACTACTGTTTACCCTCTTAAATCCTCTTGTTATTTGAACATACAGGTACTGCGCGGATATGAAAGTGTGTACCCATAGACTACTTATATTGCTGTGAGGGCACCAACTCTTCACTCATATTTCAGTGTTGGTGGCTGGGTCAGGATTCCCGAAAGTGAGATTAGGGAAACTTATCCAGTAGAATATAATGCGCGTAGCAACGAGCCACTTACTAATTCATTTCAAACTCTTAGAAATAAAGTTAATTCGTCATTGATTACAAAATTTTTACAATAATATACGTGGATTACTTAGAGTAATGATTGCGTTCGACAACCTAACGTTTACGAAGCAATTTGAGTGACTTAGAAATAACAAATAAAGGCAAGAGAATTGGGAATAGGGTGGCATTGAGATTTGGTGGGAGGATTAATGGCTAATAGCAAGAGGGTTGTAAGGCTGGTAGAAATTGGGAGAGAGAGCATGAAGAGTGAACATTGTCGAATAGGAGAAGATGATGTGTGTCAGAAGAAGTCTCTGGAAGAATAGTATGAGATAAAATGTATGAAGCGTAATGGGCTTGTCGGATTAGAGGAAGAATAAAATGAGACAGACCAAAACACGAAGAATGTGCGATCAAAATTCGAGGTGTCATTTTGCTGAGCAAACTGAAATAACGAGAAGCCATTTTTGACCTCTAGATTTTTCTCCAATGAGTGTTTGGTAGATAAAATATAATATGGTTGCATGGGCGAAAAAATGGTTCATCGTCGGATAATTACCAAGGTAAAATTTTGTCACGTTTGACCTCACTATTCAATTTTCCCTCGCGGTTTGTATTACTCGTCACTTGGCTCTGCGAGTATTTTTATTTGTAAATTTTTGAGCTACTGAGTGCAGTTGCTTTTTATTAAAACTAATAAAGATTGATAAATTCAACATCGACGAAAACTTTTTTGAAAAGAATTTAAAGTAACTGCGAAGACAGTATTTTTAGGGAGCCGCATCAAATCAGAGCAATTTTTACTGATAAGATATTCAAAACGTGAGTTTCTGCTAACAAATACACTTTCTTCTATTGTTTCTGTAACAGATGCGTGGGTCCCCATCAAAGCGATCGTTTTGGTTCATTCCGAACAGATTTTTAGGTATTTTAAGCCTTCACTGGATGACCATTCAGTTTTTGTGCTCTAGGTTGATGAGGTCATGCTTCTCCATTTGTTTCAAGAGCAAGTAAACCGGAATTAATTTTAGATCGTTCATGATAAATCTCTTTATTTTCTTAATATTTAGCAGCAAAGCGGGGGACCTCAGTACCCCTGCAAAGTTTAATTAAATGACGTGGAAGCTCCCAGTGTTGGTGTAGGATTTAGCTCCTTGTCTTATAGTGAAAGTTTCTCGTTATGAAACTGAACATAACTCGCATTTTAAAGATGCTAATCCACATTCTTGTTGGGTTTCAGGTATTTCATTATTTTGATCTCAAGGACTGTTACTTTTTTGCCTGCATCGCGTTTGGGGGTTGAAATGTCTTGAATGACGGTTGTAGGTTACTGGTAGAATGGTGATCGGTTATAAGTATTAGAGTTTATTTCTTCGGTTTCGATTCAATCGAGTAGTCGCGTCAGTCTGCTTACTCAATCATCGGGCCTGTGGCTTTGTTCCAGGTTGCTGTCAAGCTTTTCGTAATTCCTCCTTATTCTTCAATGAGTATCAAAGAAGTCAGTGCAAAACTACTAGTGCTTCAAAAATCCTTCTTCGTCGTTTCTGAACTGAATGCTGGGCGATAAAAGACGATGTGACATTAGGAATTTCGAAAGATGACAAAATCCCACAAACAAAAAGACAGAATAAGTGTAAAAGCAAAACCTTGCAAAACGATACAATGCAGCCAGAAGAATGAGAATATCGAAAGAGTAAAAACAAGAAAGCAAGGGTTTGGGGCGGTAGAAGGAGAATGAGGGGGGATGAGAGTAGGAGTTAATCAAGTCGAAGTGTGGGTACCCCGCGGCCGGGTGACACTCAACTGACGCTGACCATGATAGATCAGTGTGGGCTGCGCCCAAGTTGCGACTCCGGCTCCGTGCATGAGACGCTCTCTCGGTGACGGGACTCAAAAATGCCGGGCGAGATTTCTGGAATACTCTAGCTGGTATTCTTTGGGGATTGGGTTGAGAGTATCTATAGGGTACAATTAATAGGAAATGATTATTTTTTGCTGGTGGATTCCTCTTTTTAAACTGTGACATTTATCTTTAAAGATTGGGATAGGTGTCATACTGATAGGGATTGGAAATGTGATAAAACCAATTTTTGTTGGGGCTGGGCACATGCGAGTCGTTTGTTGTATTCTCAAACTAACAGATTGGTTCTTCACATCTATTGCTTTCTCAAGTCTTAAAGTTCAAGGTCTTGAAATGTAGGCAATCGTATATCGTGAGGCTTGGGCTCATTCAAGTTCAATGCGTAATATTAGAAAATCAATACATTTTACAGCTAATTTCTTTTAATTACCTCAGCTGAGAATCTGAAAATATGTTAACAATGTAGGCTAAATAAATATTGGCTCGATTAAGAAACATATAGAGACAAGGAATCCAGTCCTACATCGGAAATTTTGGGACTAAAATGGACTCATTAAATTTGAATGTTCTCAGATTTTGAAATAAAATTGCATCAAGATAAAGTATAAAATACTTCATGAAACAATTTGAGGAATAATGGGAACTTTTCTTCCACGATTATCCTTATTTTAGGTTCAAATTTTCACATGCAAAGGTAATTTTTACGAGATTTGGAGGCAACATCAATCATACTTAATTGAGTGCGTATTGTACAAGGGTTGATAAGTTCCGAGCTTGCAAAGAAAATCCCTTGATATAAATAATGGTTCAATGGTTATTACAAAGATATCTGTGTCGTTTTAAAAATTTATCAATTACTGGATCCATAGTTTAACTATGATAATGGTCTGACGTACCCATGACTTAGATTAGCTTTGAGAATCCTGCTGCGCATTATTTTTGGAGAGCACCTAGGAATAATCTAAATCGTAAATGCCCTAAGGTCCAAATGTGGTATTTGAAGTTTGAATTGAAATCTATGGAAACAAATTACGATAAAGATGATTAAAATGCCAGCAAAACTGTCTTAAATGCTAAAAATAAAACAGTTGTTATTTGTTTGTACGCGAAGTTGAGATCGCGAATTCCAATTTTTCCAGTATATATAAAGTGTTTTTTTGTTGCAAATTTATGAATGCCAATTACTGGAACTTTTGCAACGATTGTAGCACACACTAGATGCGTTCACAACAATAAAGAATAGAATTAATAACTTTTATTCGTCAAATGGAATGTATAATATGGGACCTTTGAATTTGATTAGCAATATACTGGTGAAAACAAACTTTCTACTTCATTTCAAGCTTTTGGAAAAGATGACATATTGATTTGAACGCTCACCAAATAAAAGCACTATTAATTTCATACAATAAGGTTATGATCACCATTGCCACGTTTAATTCGATTTTAGAAGAGAGTGTTGTTGTTCACAGATTGATTCTTGGAAAATAATCCGATTAATCGTCGTCGTTCACCGATTAATACATGGATAATAATCCGATTAATCGTCGTTGTTCACCGATTAATGCATGGAAAATAATCCGATTGATCGTCGTTGTTCACCGATTAATGCATGGAAAATAATCCGATTTATCGTGGTTGTTCACCGATTAATACGTGGAAAATTTTCGTTTTATCGTCATTGTTCATCGACTAATACATGCCAAATAATCCGATTAATCGTCGTTGTTCACCGATTAATACATGCAAGATAATCTGATCATTCGTCGTTGTTCCCCGATTAATATGTGAAAAACATCCGTTTAATCGTCGTTGTTCACCGATTAATGGGAGGAAAATAATTGGGGTTACTGTACGCTTGTAAATATCAGAGGTTGCATCAAATCTGTAAATAACGGAAGTGATTTACCGGGAACAACACTGAGTTATTGAAAATACGTAAATGATGCAGATCACCATAGCGAGCTCTCTCTTTAATAACTCGTTTTTATGTGAAATGGAAAACGTTTTCTACCAATGCTAGCTGATGAAAATTGAAAATATGAGTCAACTTTAAAAAAAATTATGAGGGAAATAACTAGAGAGAAGGCCTATGAGTCTCTGGAAGCACCAACTAAAGCGTTCAGATCTGAAAAACTGAATCTTGTTTTGAAGCTGTTTTATCATCGGTGGAATTACATTGGTGCTATAAACATCGGTGCCTGAGATTCAACTTTGATGCAATAAACATGGATGCATGAGAGACAACTTTGATGCAAAAACGTCGATGCATGAATAAAATAAACAAACATCGGCATCTTAGGATGCTTTATTTCCAATCAAGCCTGATACATTTGATCTTAAGCATTGGTTTTTCGAATGTCTTATAACTAACACTAGATATAGGACACCATGACGGTTCCCCCGTGAAGCCGGTACCCATTTCCGACACCTGGGTTGAGTCGGGTATTGTGCTTGAGCTCTCCCTTATACCCAACGGGGAAAATCGCCGCGCCAGTGCCGGGATACGAACCCTCGTCTCCAACATGCAAGGCCGATCCCTTAACCACTGTACTACTACGAGCACAAATGAGATTGCGAACATGAGAGTCAACTTTGATGCAATGAACATCGATGCATGAGATTCAATATTGATTGATGCAATGAACACTCAAGTTCATGTTTCGTCAGCATTTTTTCAATTTCAAGAAAAAATTGTTCAATATCGTTTATGCTGCAAAGTTTTAAATTATCATCTAGAAATGACAATTTGCTTATTTATTTCTGGCACACTTTCTCGAAGCGGTTCTGGATTTCGCATTGTACAGTACATATTTGTGCAATTTCCATAGCATCCAATTAATTTTTTTCTCTTCTGAGCCTCGTTTTACAGCCCTCATTTTCACTCAGTCATGCGTGTGTCTGGCGATCAAAAGGGATTTAGGAGCATGTTATCTTCAAGCATAGCTCATTGTTGCGTCAATTTTTTTACGTGCGATATACTTAAGTTATTAAACAAACTCCATGTGTATTATATGAATAGTTTGCAGCTCTTCTTCTGTTTGTGCGAAGAACTCAGGGCTTAAAGGGTTATAAAGAGAGAAAAAATATTCTGCACCATCACTTTAGGACACCAAAACGGAGCCATGAAATGCTAAAACGTATGTGAAGGATAAACTGTGGAGTAGCACAGCTGCAGTGTCGACGAGACTTAGCCGTGACTTTTTTCGTTATGTATAGACTATACAATAAGGCAATAGGGATGTAGTTTCGATAGAAAATAGAGTAAAAAATTATGCGGAGTGAAGATGACCGGGGGTAGAGTAAATGAAAGTTCATCCCGTAGATCAAATCATACTGCAAGAAATTGATGGTGAATTGGACGACAATTTAGCATCTTTAGTCAAGATCACCCTGCGTGTTCGCGAGTCATTAACACCATATTAGGACATGGCCAGCGTTTTAATTTTTTATTCTGCAATACGGCAGCACTGATCACGGCTACTCTAATCAAAGTTACGGCTTTCAATTTATGAGTACGATTAAGTGAAAAATGTTTCTTCTCAATTTATTCCTTGGGTAATTACATTTTGGGGCATCATGATATGACACACCATGTTTGAAGAATAACATGTTCACATAGATTTATTGAGGGATATTTTCAGGTGATTTATGTCTGTTCCCAACATGTTCATGTATCGTAAGTAGTTGAGTGAGGCATATGGCACAAATTGGGCAAGTATTTGTCACTGTACTTGCAGCACACAGGGCGAGAGTTTTCAGTATAACACAGAGGCTATGATTCATTTTTGTTATTGCTTCAACTGAGTTCTTTTAGAGTGATATTTTATCGATACCATTCAACTTAAAGTCTAGGGACTCAATTTTTCCGCTATTGTTCTGATGTAACCAAACACTTTTCAGCGCGCTCTGTACAAACTTCCGATATTTATGGTAAAATCTAAACATTTTGTAGTGAAGCACCTTATTTTCACTTTGAACAGAGTCCAGGTGTTACTTATGGCTTTCAGTGGTGAACCTTTTTGTAAATGAATTTTCTGTTGCTGGTGTTCCGAAAATTGAGCACTCCAACAACACCAGTGCAAGATCTACGTGATTCGGATTTTGCAAAGATTCTCATTTCAATTGTCTTCTTCAGGCTAACAATGGTTCTCGCTAACTTTGAACTGCTATTGGGTAATTCGTCCGACGGAGGGCCCAACTGTTTAGCAGAAAATGTTTCACGGAAAACGTTCCTACGATATTGCACATCATTAGAGACTAGTGAGTGCATGTGAAACTAACTACAAATGTCACTCATATTAAAGCCAGAGTAACCACTACCATGTGAACTCTCCACAAGACAGTTCATGTTGCAACTACACACGAATACATCTCCGATTGTCTCTGAGGGAACGTTACTGTGGATCCTAGGAACATCATTAACCCAAGTCTTAGAAAGCTATGCGTTACTTTAATGGGAGTTGAGACCGAACTTTTTTCAGTAGCATGGCCAATTGGTGCTGTGCTATTGAATCGTTTTAACAGTTGTTACGGATCTGACTCCAGGGCTCGTTAAAGTTCGAAGCTATTTTGTGATAGGGTGTAACTTGAATTGTAAGTCAGTACCAATCTAAGTAGCGCTGGACATTTAGTTCAATGTCTTCCACTCCTAGCTTTTATTCCTTTTTCAAATACCGTGTGTGTTAACGATATCGTATCTATACATAACATAACAAATGTGGGTTGACTCTCTCCTTGCTCCATTCACATTGTTGAAGGTGGTAATAATCCAGATCGACGGAGGGAATGGACTAAAATCTGTGAGCATTAAATCGGAAGCTTTATTGCATTAGAATATCAAAGCAACTCATCGCCCTCCATTTCTACGCACTTTTTTTAATTTTGAAGGATTGCGAATAGAAGATAAATACTTGAAAGATCAGTTAAAGTTCTAACGAGTTTTTAGAGAGAAAACGAAGGTTATCTTCGTGGTAAATATTTCTGTCATGAGCAAAGCTATTGTTACTATAAAATAACTGTTAGAGGAAATGCTGAACTGAACATTGTTGATGTTAATAACAATAAAACAATTCAAATCATAAATAATTTGTGCTAACGAATTTATAGTAAAATTAAAATGAGAACCAATGTAAAAATGAAAGTTTTTATTATTTTTCATTGCAAACGTTCGGAATATTATAATTCCGTCTTCAGAGCTGAAACATAAAAATAGTACGAACCTAGCAAATACTGAAAAGTCAATAAAATTTGTAAACAAACACCGGTAAAAACTTAATTAAATCCTAATCATTGAACAGCAGTAGAACTGAAACATACCCTCACTGGCTTAGTTACACACCCATCCAATCTACAGTGTCGAAAACAATGACACTACTAACTCTGTTTGATGTTCAGCTTCGCATCATGTCCTGGTCGACGTATCATAAAATATTAATCAAAGGTAAACGTTTTTTTTTATTGCAGAAGAAACTTGAATTTGTTTGTTGCCCTGGTCTTGCGTTTGCCACGATATCGCAGTCTGGACACAAAAATGCAATTGAATAGCAGAAACATGCTCAGGAGGGCAATTTTTTGCATAATTCGCTCATAAATAAATTTTGTGTATTCATAGTACATGGATTTCAAAAGAAAACAGTCCATGTTAATAGCATTTTGATGTATTCACTGAAGCCATGTACTTACATTCTGTTTACTCTTATGTAGGTACTAGCATTTGCTAACAGCACCCAGTTCCAGGTAATGCAAGAATGCTCACATAACAAACCCGTGGTGCAAAACGTCATGTTCAGATGTTAAAATTTGAGAGAAGTTCTATCTAATCAATTCAATCAGCCCCTTCGATCACTTAATTGAATATTTTCAAAACTTGGTAAAAAATTATTCCTGGAATTTATACACCCACAAGATATTGGCCCGTTTCAACTGTAGCACGACACTACGTATATTCTTAATATTACAATTGGGCCGTGAACGATTTAAATTTCAATGTACATGTGGAATGGCCACTTTGGTACGCCGTTATTTACTTATATCGTAGTCACAAGAAGTAATATTATTTGTAAAGCCCTCCCTTCTGCTCTATTTCACCTTAGTTGCAGCTCTGAAGTGAGAGGCACAATAATTCAAAGAGTTGCGCTTCAGTATTCGGTTATCTACTGTGGTCTTCGTAGGATACGTAAAACTGCTCAGTCATCTTCAGTTAATTTTGTGACACCAGCTTTCGTTTCTCGTCCTTCTAGTACGGCTACAATAGCGTTCAGTAACTAGTAGTGTACTCACGTTGTTCATAAATGACAGCGGTTTTCATCAGTTGAAATCAACTATAAGTCTTTTGTGAAAACTGCTTTTATAGAAAAGTTCTAACAGGTTTCTTATGTTCTTTCCATTACCCCATATTGCAGGGGTAGAATTGCATCACAATGAATTTCAATCACTTAATAAATTAAAATAAACAAAATAGAAATTTGCAGTCATTATTTAATATGAAGTGTTCTGGTACCAGTTCAGGATTTGGTCAGGGACTGACAAACCAAGAACGCTGTCTATTTTTATACCAAGTGCTAAATCGACTGTAACAACAGTTAGACCACCTGCATCACTAGTTAGACCGTTTTTTATCGTTGCCACATCCAGGTTGACCGTTCATAACATCAATTAGACCACTCTTAACATCAGATAAACAGTCTGTAACATCCATTTGACTTCCCGTAACACAAAATAGAAATTTACACTATCATTTAGACTGCCCGTACCCTCAGTTAAACGATGCTTTGATGGCGAACGACTGGAAACGTTTGACCTGACGCGAGAGGCTGGAATTTTTAGTAGCCAGCGCAAGGACACGAGAAGCAACTTAGCTAAACAATCAGCGTAGAATCCGTAGATTTATTCAATTTTTTCTCATGTTGCATAGAACACTCGATTCTTAAACAAGGAAGGTGAAACAGTGAGATTATGACGATAAGATTTTAAAATGCCAAAATTCTCAAATTTTAATTTACATTGAAATTTGGTCTTTTGACTTCATGAAACAAAATTTCCAAATATTTATTTATTGCAATTAAATTCATGTCTCATTTAGCTGAGTCAGAATATACATTAAAGCAGTTATTTGTAAAATGTCGATAAATATTGCAGTTTAAAATGGTTCAAATTTAAAATTAACCACAGAGCTAAATGACGTATTCCTAATCTCGCAATAGAGAGAAACCTGAGACGGAAATAAAGATAACATGTAATTCATCCGAGCATAATCTGGTGTTTAATCTCGTTGCGTTCCATAGAACACTGAGATTTAACAAGGCGCTGTTAATTATTTCTCTAGAAGTGATTTGAGAGTCAAAACTAAATTCCTCAGCTCAACATCAGCTTTGCATCCGTGAAGCACTAATTTTCAGTTTTATACGAGATTTTCAGACCGTAATTTTGAGAGTCGTCCCAACTGTGTAATTCAATAACATTTTTCAAATGAGAATCGAGACATGTATCGAGTAGTCGTGGGCTTGGGGCAAGTTGTTCACAACCAGCTGGTGCGAGCGTTAGCTTCTCAGGACTATACATATATAGTCACTCGGACCTACATAGTTGTCAAGACTACGGGTTAAAACTAATAACTCGAAGTTAATTACTCAAAACTTGTTACTCAAGAGGGGTTACTCGATGATGGTTACCCTAGCGGAGTTACCTCACACTAGTTACTTAGGGCTAATTACTGAAAATTTGATGGAAAGTTTAAATGACTAAGAATGTTTTCTACTCAAATGCGTGTCCGATTATGATCGATGGACAACGAAGTGGAATTGAATTTTTG